>WHYT01014997.1:19225-73612 GCA_009806455.1 Tetrax tetrax
GGCCCAGTCGGCCGCCTGGCGAGAGGCCAGAGGGTGAGGCCTGCAAGGCCCCGGAGGCCTGCGCCTCCCCCTCTGGGCCTCTGCCCTTGCTCAGCTTCGTCACATCTTCTCTTCTCTTCTTTTTTCCTGTTTTCCCTTTCTTAAATACGTTATCGCAGAGGCGCTATCACGGGACATTCTGCTCCCAATCGGCTCAGCCTTGGCCAGCAGTGGGTCCGCCCCAGGCCCGGTCGAGTCCACTGAACAAAGGGGAGCGACTTCTAGCAATTTCCTACAGAAGCTACTACCTTAGGCCCCCCTCACTAAGCAAAACCACAACAGTTACTAAGCCTCAGCGCAGGTTAAATGTTTATTTTAGAAAGGTGAGAAGTTAGAGTTACAGTCAGTAAACAACTTCAGCTAACCAAAAGTTAACGTTACAATACCCTATTTCTATGACATCCTGCACTGGAATGAAAAGTCTAAATAAGACAAATACTGTATGGTGCAACCAATATAAATAATTTTCTGCCTTAAATGCCTTTGGGCAGACAACTATTCCTTGTCAAACCCATAAAAACACCACGCTCATAGCATAAGCTCATAATCAGGGATGTTGAAAAGGATATGTGAATTCAGGTTCCGTATCTGAAATTTTATTCTGGAGGTAACTTTCTCTCATGAACTGAGTAAGCTTTTCTAGCATTTAGTAAAGGTAGAAAAAAAGTACACTTAGCTCAGCCTGGATGGAGTTAAATTCTCACAAATGTTCAAATCCCATCACTGTGCATTAGTCTTGAGAAGCAAAATTTCTGGTGAAACTGTGCTCCTGAGCCAACAGAAGTCAAGACTCATTGGCTTATACTAATGGTCAAAGGTTGCATCTGTTTATCTGGGATGACTGAGGTTTGTGGTTGTTTCATGACCACTTTCCTCCTTCATCCAAGTCTATTCAATGCCATGTCAGTATCAGGGAACATAATAGGATGTTCAATTTTCAGGACTTTCAGTGCTGACTGTCACAAAACCTTCTTTTTCACCCGATCTCTACACTTGGTACAGCACCTTTTTAAAAAATTCTAGCCTAACATACTTTTCCTTAATACAGAAAGCTGCTTCTTTGAGTACTCAGAGTCCAACTTATTCTCTGTTAAAAGTTCTAAATGTCTAATGTCATAATTTCAATGGAATTGTCAGACATTTTGATTTATAAAATTTGAGTTTCAGATTGTATTAACATCTTTATATATTACGTGTGCTGAACATATATATTACATGTACTGAATGCAATCATAAACATTTAAAATCATAAAATAATAAAAAGTGTGAAACATAATTTTCACAGCTCAAAAGGTCTACATGGTTTCTGTCAGTGTTTCCAGCTTACGGAACTGTGGAGAGATTTTTTTCCAATTGCAGTTAAAATGTAATATGAACTATTAGCAAGAATAGTAGTGAAATATTCAATTTCAGCTAGTTCTCTCTTAGAGACAGGGAATGGATTTGCCTTAAAGGAGATGGATTAATTTTGTAAACTGATATGATAGACTAATTGATTAATAATTTCTAATACTAAACTACTGCAATACACACATACACACACATACCAAAAAAAAAAGTGAAAGTGAAGTATTTCACATGGAAAAGTGTTATATTAAAATGCCCTTAATGCTTTATGTCAGTGACACCATCTTCCTTTATGAAATTTTCTCTTTTAAAGCACCTATGGATTGTCATTTACGGGAAAAATAAGTCATTTTAGAGATGTTTTAACTGGAAAACCAGACCTCATCACAATGGTTTGTGATGTTTTTTTTTTTTTTGGTAAAAGCTCAGTTCATCCATATATCTGTGAATAGCCAGGTGGGACAGATGTGTCAGTCTCAGGCCATGTCTAACAGAAAATGGTTGAATATTCACTTGGCTAGATGGTGTAGGTATATTATTTTGATAGAAGAGCGGTTATTTAATGTCATGGGTGATGAATGGCACAAGAACAGTTAGAAGGGAAATAATGGTGATAATTTGTCAAAGACGCTAAGAGATAGAGTGGTAGGGCAGGTGAGGTAGAATGATACACTATGTAGTTAGAATAATATGATATGGTGCTGGAGGGTTGGAGAATAACTTAGTAGGACAAAAAAAAAGAAGAGAAAGGAAATAGGCAAACTCCACTGTGAACTAGAGGACTGAGAAATACTTACGAAAATATGAGTGCTTGGAATACTTCTGCTACTGTAAAAATGAAGCCTAAAAATAAATATAATGGGAATTATGGAAATAGAGGGGAAAAAATAAGATGCACTAGTCAAAAAGATGCATGTGAGAAAAGCAGAGTAAGGGATACTTTTAATGTCAAGGGAGGGAATAAATACAATGAGAAGTGATTTTATATATCATTCTGCTGGATTAAATCTGAGTTACTCAATTTACGTGTCTCACTACAGACAGTAAGTAGGCAAAATATAAATAGATAAGAACAGAAAAGTGTGTTTCTGGAAGGTTTACAGCAATTTGTGATTATTTCTACATTTTAAAAAAACCTTTAAAGATATTTGTGATTAATCAGGACGTTGGAGATTTTACAATATAATAGGTATTTGGAGATTAGATTTTTTTATTTGAAAAAAGAGAGTAAACATAGGTAAAAACTCAGGTTACATGAGTTTTTCAATGCAACGCACAAAATGGAAAAGATTGAAACATAGAGGGATGAGTCACACCTAAAACAGAGTAGTTATATGGCAACAAGATACGAAGAGAGAAGACAAGTAGGACTTTTGAGCAGGTAGTAAGCTTGCTAAAAGTCTCATCATTGTTATAAGAAACATCCCCGTGCAATTTCAAATCTACAAGATATAAAAGGAATGATGATTTCTGTTTCTGACTGCTATGAATAACCAGTTATGTGCAAATAAGAGGAAGTGTTTTTGAAAGACAGAGTTGTCCTTTGAAAGAACAGCTCAGTTCAGTTCAGTTCATTCAGTTTATTCAGCTTTTCATCCAAGAAAATAATTTTAATAATAAATAGAACACAGAACAACTCAGTTACCCCAGACAGTGCAGCCTTCTTCCCCAAATCAGCCATGTGGACTGTTATAAGAAGAAGGTACGGTAATGTCCCTTCAGGTTCACAATTTTCTCATCTTTTAGGTGATTATGTCCTTTATTGGTAAGGAAGCTCTCTCTATGCTTTCTGAGATACATAAACTTCTCACAGAGTTGCCCAAACACAATAGCCAATTTAAGTGCCTGGCCTTTCTCTGCCCTTACAGTTCATGCACTGGAATAAAACAAGGATTATTCCACTGTGGTAAATACAGTTTCACCACTGCAAAATCAATAAGACAGAAAAGTCAGGCTTCGCTTTCCTTGCTTCAGCAACCATTTTCCATTGTGGTTTTTTTATTTTCTTTTTTTTTGGCTGAGTTCATGCTGATAACTAGAATTCTTTCTTTTTGGGGCGAGAGGCAGGTTAAGAACAAGGAGAAGGAGAATGAATTGAAGGTGTTAATAATGATGACATAAATTATTCCAATGTACTTCTCTCCAGATGAGAAAGATGAGCCAGGAGGTAATCTGTCTCCAAAAACTTAATTTATTTTTGCCTTGCATTGAAAAATAGGCTTTTCTTGTAGAATCGGAAAAAAAAAAAATAGCAATGAATTTTCAGTTAATGTGCCATACAGATTCCTACATCAATTCCTTTGTAGTGATGTTTCTTGCTTGTACTGTTTAAGTATTCTTCCTTAGATACCAAAGTGTCAACAGGTGTAATCAAGTGTAGGGAGTCATGTTGAGAGGCAGCCTTGCTGTGACAGAGCAGAGGCTTCCTACAGAAGAACGAGCACATGCAAAGCTCTGCAAACAGCAGAATTTACTTGGCACCTATGCCCTAGCAAAGCTGACATACCACCTTGCGTGCGGGCACAGAGCCATCCTGACAGATGGGAATGACTGCAAGCAGCCAAGACACCATGTCTGAGCATCAAATATGTTTGTGGAGGGCAGGATTCCCAGCTAGAAATGTCAAAACAGCTGTTTGTCCTGAGTTTTGTGTACCTACAGGTTAGGTGGTATATGCCTTTGCTAATTCATCACTGAGCTTGATTAATTTTTTAAGAGTTTCTGCTATAGCAGCCAGTCATTGTGGTTTCAGACTAGTGTTGTGTGCAAAGAAGAGAAATTAGCCTCTTTCCTTTCAGACTCCCCATGACAAGACTGAAAATAGCAATACAAAAGGATAGAAGAGTTTTTCTGAAGAAAGAACCCCATTCTGTGCCTTCTGCAGTTTCCTAAGTTATTTTGCTAAATGTAAGCTTATAACATTTGATATTAGTTCATCTCAAAACCACCATCGTTAAGCTTTCATTCTCAAACCCATTAAGAACTGCAAGACACATTTTAAACTATTTGCCACTGTTCGTAAGATAACTTACCAAGAAACAAGCAGGGCTGAAAAATAGAAAAAGTGACAGATCTCTAAAATTATACTGTCTCAACTTTTCTCTAACCATAACAATACCTACAACTTTAATTTTCATAAGAACAAAATATATTCTTTCACACTAGGTAGAGAAGCTTCAACGAAATATTACTTTTAAAATAAAACTATTCTTTCATCACTTCTTAACCTTCTCTTTTAGAACTGATTTCTGACATGACTGTACTACGACTACTACTAACACAATTTTTATAATTCCTTTTTGTAATACCTCAGTCTTTACTACTCTAGTGAATAGTTTCATAATGACAGTGAAGTGATTCTCTTTGTTTAAGGCTGAAAAGATTGCATTTCCATAGGCATTATTATAATCGGTACTTTTTGTGATTATTGTACCTCCAAGTGCAGCGCAAACTATTACTTCAAAAGAATTTTGAAATGCCTACTCTATCTGCTGCCCCAATCTGCAATCCTTGAGTATTTACCGGAATCAGGCTAACTGATATTTTTTAAAATAAAAAAAAAAAATTGAAAATAAAGTTGTGCTTCAAAGACTTGTTTCACTATAAAACCTTGTAGAAATATTGACCTCACATAAAAGGTGTAATTTTAGAACACAGAAGAGATTCTGCATTGTAATTCATGGAATGAGGTTAAGACTTTCATACCCAAGCTCCTAAAAATGTGTACTCCAGCAAATGATCTGCCTTCATATTCTCTGTCAGGTGACACTTGTTCCCTCTGTAAAATCTTTCAGAAGGGCTATGCTGACCTTGAGCAGCAACAGAGAGCTGTATTTCTTAAGGGGCATACAAACTGTGCTGACAACTCAGTCTACTGCTTGCATCAGTGCTATATAGATTACCAAGGGGACAATGTTTAGATCCAGGGATGAGTGCATGGCAAGCATTACAGCTTCTGAATGAATAATGTTGAAGATCATGAAATTCAGATCTGTGTGGCTTAATCTGCTGTGGGTACACCTCTGTGACAACACGCCTCAGGAGACCCAGACACCAGACTCTGAAACGAAGGTCGATTAAGCAACCTCACATTCTTATTCAGAAAATAAAAGCTAAGTGGAGGGGAAAAAAAAAATCAAGTTCATCCAAAACATAAAAGCTATATGGGGATTAGAAATCACTTTATTTTCTCTGTCTCCTCACTTCAATGGAAAGCTTTGAATTCTGTCAATACATGCTGCCAACTATGTTCACAGCCACTGAGACATATGCTGAATGCACAGCTGATTGTTAACCTTTTTGATAATTGTGGCACATTATTTAACTGGCATTTTGGTAACTGTTTTATATTTTAAAAGAATACCATGTTTCCAGTTTGGCTGTAGCTTCTTTCCCTAGCCTGTTTGTCATCTTCCATTCCCCATCCTGACAGCATAATATTTCTCCACTGTACACTACAGGGCACTGCAGCTCGCTCCTGTAACTATAGCTGCCTGCGGTAAATGCAGTTACACCAGTATAAAAACACTGAGAGTGAGGAACTGTATGTCTGCCTTTCACTCCCAGGATTAACACTACCATTCAGGTGGCATCTTCTAGTTACCATCTCACCAGCCCTTCCAGATGGACACAGCACCTCAGGGCAAAGGATGTGGCTGTCCTCCCAGCTCTCACTCTGAGATCAAACACACAAGCCAAAGGAGGGTGGACAGTAGTAATTATAGCTATTATTTGTGACTAAACATCTAGAGATGCAGTCATACCAATAAGGCTAGGTAAAAAGCTTTAAGTTTGTTTGTTTGTTTTTTTTCTAACCAGAATGTACAGAATACAAAAATGTACAGTCACAAAAATCAGTGACTAACAAGAAGCTAAATAACCAGTCTTGCAGGTTCAATTATGTAAGGATAGGTTTGTGGGTAGGAATTTATTGAACAAACTCATTAAACTACTAAGCTGTAACTTTCATTTGAGACCAAAAAGTCAGGAAGACAACTCAAAAACCAAAGTCTGGTGAACTCAGCCAAGTACAAATGAAGACACAGACACTGTGGCAAAATACATAGGTCAAAAGAATTTGACAGAAGCTGTAAAAATCAGAGTGGGCTACATCACCTTGTAAGGCTTTGTCAGAGTTGGTAGAGAGCACAGCAGAGACAAATCAGGTCCACAAACATTGTCAGAGCAATTCTTCACAGGAACAGGGCAGAGAGCTGCAAAAGAACTGAATGAAATATCAACATAAAAATATTTAGTACACCAACTGATCTGAAAAAGAATCCAGCCAGAACCTCTGTTAGGAAGTTACTGACAATACAGCATAAATAGGCAAAGCTAATAGTTCACTCCAGTAAAGTTTTTTTCCTTTATGAGAGATCAGTATGTAGACTAACAAGACATATAAATTAAAAATGGAAGAAAATATTTCCCCATCCTATTACATACTATATTGTCCCTTTTTGCTGAGCCCTTGATCACTTCAAGAGAATGAAGACATGGACTAGCAGAAGAGAAACACAACCGAGGAAGAATCTAAAAATAGTTCCTGAGGTTGAAGCTCATAGTGTTGCTGGAATAAATAAGTTTTTTTCCATTCCTAGTAATGGGCCACGGGCTCTGCCCTGACCTGAGAACGCAGGTCTCAGGGCTGGCCTGGGCTCACCTTGGTCAGAGCTGGGCCGAGCTGGGCTGGTTTCAATGCCTGCCTCACAGCCAAGTGCCTGTTGCCTCCCCTGCCTGAGCTTGAGCTCTGCCAGCACTTCCATGGGAAGGGTCTGGCAAACTCTGGGAGTTGATGCCCAAAAAAAAAAAGAGTCCCTGCGGGGTTGCTGAGCCTGGGCAGGCTGTGGGGCCTCACTCAGGCTCAGCTGGGAGCAGCCAGAAGGCAGCAGTGTGGGGCAAGGAAACATGAAAATACACACAAGCAGGTCTCAGGACTAAGGAGGAGGGTACTTTCACCATTAATGTCACTCTTCTCTTAGCAAAGACCTCCAGACACTGATAGCTCATTAAAAACTCACCACCGCTTGCAATTCTTGAGAAGTCTCTGGAAGTCTCAGCCTTAAGACCTAAAAGAACACTGAAAGGCCAAGCACTGCACTGGGGAAAAAGGTAGATACTGGGAAAGTTTTGGGGGTTGAGGTGGGGATTTTTATTTTTTTTTTTTTGGTATGATAACTTAAACTGGTAAAACTTTTCAGTATTAGAGAATTTGGAGTATTAGACTGTTAAAACCTTAACTGTCCTAACAATAAATCCTTGGTTCCATAGATACAGCAAATTCTTCCTTGCCCAATACTGAGACTTGGAGTGTAACAAGAGTGCATTGATAAGAGAGACCAGCTGCCTTGAAATTTATGTCCATTAGTAAGTTCTCCTTGCTTGAAGATGAGACAGAAGCAGGATAAGCTCATTGTTAGCAGAAAATTGTAGAATGAGTATAAGAAATAACACTGTATACTCTTGTTGGTCACTGTAAGGGATAAACATGGATATCTTTATTTATTAATTGACTTATGTATAGTAGGTACTAACATGATGTAAATATTGGTATATTAGTGTATACTTCAAACAGAGAATAAAGTTCTAGCCCTAAACTTTTTGTAATATATCTATATAGATATGGCCACATAGTATTTATTGCCATTGCCAGAAAAGTATGACACAGCTTGGTAAAAGAACTTCCGGAAGACTAAATAAAAGCATGAGGTATGGTGGTTATGGATGGCACACCGTATTGACACACACACATAACACAAGTGCAGTGGAACAAAATCCAGAAATAAGAGTTTGTAGATGTCATGCAGATGACAGAAATATGATCCAAGACCAGTGTATTTACTGCTTCAGATCAAATGCACAATGGTTTATTATTTTGTTTACTTAATAGACAAGCATAAATAATTGCAGTTCTCGCTTATGTTAATACCATTTGTTGATTGTTAATCTTGCTGTATTTGGAAAACACAGTAAAAAAAAATGTGGCAAATATGCCTTTGAAGAGTCTCTAGAGAGAACTGTCTGGCTTGCTTTGCCCAGATTCGTGCCATACGAGAGGGCAGAAGCACAGCTGTGACTGACTCGCTGGATCCTGGTTCTTTTAGATTTAACTTGATGCACTTAACAGCCAAGTCAGTCTTCTATTAACAGCACGGTTAATTTTTCTAGTAGCTCACAATGTAGCAATCTCAGGAAGCTACAGAGAGCTCAGTTCCTTGTTTGCCATTCCCTCTCTCGTACCCCTTGGGGCAATGTCCAGCGAGGAAGAAAAGAAAAGAATTTCTAAGAGGTACATCTCCCAGCCCATCCTTTAGAAACTGATACAATAAAGAGAGAAAGTCTATGAGAATTACCTGGTGACTAATTCACTAACAAACTCAGCAGCAAAGAGGAAAATAAAGGGAGATGAAGGAGACCTGGTCCCCAGTCTTGCTGTAGTTTATACCATGTGTGCAGTTTATGAGCATGCCTCCTCATCCTCGCCTTTCTTTGTTTACACTTTATGCAGGTCAGAGGAGAAAGAACATGTGCTAATGCTTTGTATCTGGCTCCTCAGATGAGTTGAGTGGAAAAATATCTTGTCCCTAACCAGAAAGGCTGATGAACCTCACTTGTGAGCTAAATACTAAACTGAACATTTTTGTTAAGCTATAGACTAGCCTGAGCACATATGGATGCAGGTCTTCATGCACATAGGAATCTATAACAGTGGAAAGTGAAGTACCTGGAGAATTTAAATTTCACCACAGCTGAGAGCTAAAAGAAACTCATAGGCAGGCACAGGCTCCTGCTGATGCAGACAGGCAGTTTATTCTTCAATGATTCCAGGTCTTTGCATCTGAATGAAAAAAAAAAAAAAGTGTTTCAGATGGCCTAACTTTTAGTCAGACAATTTTTACAAAGCTAAGATTTTTTTTTATTTATTTATTTTTATAGTTTAGATCATCCATGTGTCCTGAGAGGTGCCAAGGCTTTCAGTTAAATGTGGCCCTGGCAGAATTGCAATGAGAACCCCACACCATCCAATTTCCAAAGCACCTTTGTCATACAAACACCCCAAGGCACTGTATGCTTTAAGGGGATTCAAGAAAGTCCAGATAAGAGCTATATGAAAAAGTAGAGCCTCAATCTGACCCTTAAAACAGGTAGGGAAGGAACATTTCCTAGACCCAGAAGGCTGTAAGATACACATGGTAGAGCAATTACATCCAACTGCATAAATAGTAGGAAGATATTTTAACATATTTTTTTTTTCCCTCAGAAAACATGGATCCTATTTAATGCAGCCTCCTTAAGGTTCTCTTAAACTTTGCTCTGTGTGGTTATTCCATCACAGTGATAAAAAAAAATTTTGTAAGCAAGATTACAAATAAATAAAAATAATAAAAACTACAAATAAATAAAAAATCTCCATAAAATAGATGTTTTGCTTGCAACAGAAGTCCTTATTTTTTTTTTTACCACAGCTTTTATTTTTAATTAATTTACACAATGTTTTTAATTAGAATGGTCAAAAAAAAGGAATATGGAATACTTCTGATTTAGGACTCCAAAATACCAAATGATTTTCTATGAAAATAAGGCAAAGTCAAACAGACTCCATGAAAGAGCAAAAGGAAAGTTTCTAATTAGAGAGACATATATATATGCTTTTAGAGCTGAGAAATATCAAAACATTTGCAACTCATTTTTAGAACAGGCTTTTCAGTACATTCCATATTCTTCTTTATATAAAGATGAGGAAAGAAAAAACAAGCAGCATTTATAACACAAAGCACAGGCTGTATTTCATTGATGAATGTGGTGTTAAGACTGAGAAATGAGAGAAGTCCTAACCAACACTAGAGATAAGGAGAGGGAAGAAACTCCACCATCTTTAAAATGGTATTGAAGTCCATTTCCTCCACCTTCTGAAGCAGTTGCAGAATATTTGGCCTGTTTGCATTGTAATATGGATGGTCCTCCTGGTAACAAGCTGTGGTTTGGGAAACCTGGGACTTAGTTACCAGCCTTGATAGGGCTCCTGTGTGCTCATGGACAAGGTAACCAATTAATCAGTGCACTACTTTCCCTATATATTAATTAAGGGTAACAACACTAGTTTTCTTCCTTCCTTACCTACACAAGGACCTGAAATAGCTGACTTAGACCAGGGAGAAATGCCACTAAGCTCTAAGAGACTTGTGCTTGTCTCAGGAGACACAAATATCTCTCCAGGTTTTCTTATCACATGTACCAGTATGTCATAAGAGGAGCCTCTGGTCTCAAATGGGGCACGGATGTGCTACAAAAATACAAAGATTAAATGCTCTATTTGCTGCCTCAGTAGTTTACAGCTTTCACACACAGCAAACAAAAAGTCATTGCTCATGCTAAGCATTAAAGTTTACTTCAAAATTTTATACAAATGTCCAAGACTTTTTTTTTACCCAGACACTTTTAAGAACTCTGCTTCACTGCTGTCTGATATTTTACCACAAATTTAAAGAAAACCTCTGCCTAACATCACCTAGCTGTGTTGGCTGACCAGTAGAAGGCAGAAACACCATCCTGATATTGTGCCAGGAAATGAGTTACTCATTTCACCCTGATTCTCTCTGACACACAGTGACATTCATATTTCTGAGGGGTAGCAGGAACAGCTCAATTTACCTCCTTTACTTGGAATGTTTCTGAGCAATAAAAACACAGCATCACTCAGAGAGGCCAGGAAATGAAAAAAAAAAAAAAAAGAAGTTGTATGTATTTTAAAAGGAAAAATCTTTTTTCATAGGTCTTCTATGTTTTATAGACAGTCATTTACTTAGAAATAGTTCTTGCAGTGAATTTTTACAGCCACAGCTTAGGCAGTGCTTCTCTGGATAAATGGTTAAGAGCTATTTTTCCATAAATTAGTGAGAGAGAAAACCCATAAAATTTGTCATCAGGCTTTAAAAGTGTGCTATTTTCAAGCAGTACAAATTGTGACTGGCTCGGCACCATATGGTATTTAATTTTCTCTAATGTATGCATGTGCACAAATTACATTTAGGTAACTGGAATGCTGTCAGTCTGAAGATAATTCTACATACACTCTACCAGGTAGAAAGCAAAGGTGTCTGATAATATGTGGACCATTGCAGATGGACTTTTTATTCATACATTATTCAAGTAAACATGAAGAAATCTTAAGAGCTAGATTCTTCGCTAGATCTCAGATTTTGTTTCTGAACCATAGCTTGATTTGAAAAAGAAATGTTCAAATAAATATATGTGGTTTTCAAAAAAAACCCATCTTCGTGGATTTTTATTATTTACAGCTTTCATGGAAACCTGATGAGTTGCTCATACTAAGAATAATGTCTGTGTTGTACTCTGCCATAGTAACATGACGCAATGTGGTACAAATGGAGGAGAAATCTATGAGATGTTTTTCTGCTTTAGGTATGACTATTCTGTAAATGTTTGTGCTGTATTTCCTCCCCTTTGTTCTTTGAAAGTTTTAGGAAGTAAAACAGGGTAGACAGATCTTAACTAGGGGCTATGCATACTGCTTTGCTGCCTTTTTTCCATCTATACTCCCACGCACCATGTGAGGGTCAGCTTGTCACCGTTTAAGTGTGAATATATGAAGTGACTATAGAACTTCTGTCTACTTTATTTTAAAACCACCTTTCTTTACTTTTTTCCTTAATAATGATTGCAGATCATCCAGTTAAAATCATGCTCTGAATCGTGTTTTAGAACAAACATAGCTTGCTTTAAAATAAGTTATATTAGCCTTATATATATATATTAGCCTTAGTTATATAGGAATCACTACTGTGATAAAATTACTTTGCTGACTTGAGAGGAAGGATCATGACTGACGTGGAGCAATGTCAGTTGAACCTGTGATTGCCTCTTTCACTAACTGAAATCCCAACAATCCCAACAATTATTACCTTAGTTTTGTGTATGAAATCAAAGGCAACAAAACCCTAAGTCAGGACAGAGTATTTAAGTACGTTGATTTCTCTGAGATGATGAGAAACAGTCCATAAACACATTGCATCTGAATTGGTAAGTAGGAAGAGGATCGCAACATGCAATAGTCAAAAATTCTTGACTTCTCAGCAGTAGGTAACACTGATCTAAGGTCAGTAAAGCTTAAAGGTCTGAAAATGAATGATAGACTAAGTCTGGGTCACACAGTAACTTCTCAATAACTTTGTTATGTGGCTCATAGATATCTGTAAGGGAAATATTTGAAAGCACTATTATCCCAGCTACTCCTCTGGAGACTGTGAGGAGTATGTCTGAAGCTCCTATTCTCCAAGGCAAAGTCACTCCTGCTAGATCATGCCATCTGCAATGGCACTGTCAACTAATGTGGCAGATTTTGCACTAAAACAAATGAGGGACACATGATATCTTTCATAAACCCTGCCGTGGGCAGTTTTCCAGCAGAAAGCTAATGACAAGCAGCCAAGGAGGATGAGATAAAAGGTTGGAGACTCAGTATAATGGTTTGCAAAATGCATATAAATCTTTACAGACAAAAATCGTATCTATGTGTGTTTGAGGATCAAGAAAAATAATGAATGTGATATCAGTTGTCTTTGTCAGAAATTCTCAGTCAGTAATTTCTTAAAATAGGTGGAATACTTCAGATCAATTAATCTGAAAACAGTTTAATATAACCTAAGTAACAGACATTAAAAATATTTTGAGGTACATTGAAGTATAAAACAACATAAGTGTATGCAAGAATCACTTTATCCTTTTTGTTTGTTCATGTGAATTTATTTTAAGTTTCATAATACTTGCTGTAGTTAAAATCTCCTGGAATCATCTGACCACTTGCAACCTCATCATTTGCTAAAAATAAGTAGATGTCATATGATTATGAAGAAAAGTCAAGACAAAATAAAAACGCAAACAAGTCCACATTAACAGCTTACAGATTATAAACTCTTATAATTATTGTAATGGTTAGGTAGAAAAAAAAAAAAAACAGTTGTGAAATCAGCTAACAAAATCAGCTAACAAAATCAGCTAACAAAATGACTCGATCTCCTTTCATACCCTTCTTGCAATCTTTTGGGAGCAAAGGGTGAAATAGGGATTCTGTACAGATACATACAGCACATTGAGATATAAAGGAGTACTCAGGACAAAATAATTTTGCAGAAGCTTAGTATATTATTTCAACTGATGTTCACCATAAAAGGAACAGAGAAGGTTCCCATCTGGAATGCCTTGACAGGTTTGGAGATGGAAGAACTCAGGAGAGGCTATTCCTGAAGTTGAACTAATGTGGTTATACACAAAGACACAAAATGAAGGTCAGCAACTCACCAGAAGTCAGCGGTATTCACCTAAGAGTTCAAATGTACTCAATGATAGAGTTCATTTAGACAAATTACTTTTTGACATTTAGACTAATTACTAAACGTAGCATATAACCTCTCACTTAAAAGTCAATACATGAAAGCTAAGAGGATAGCAGTCACTATTTTTTATCTTAAAAAAACCCAAACAAACAAACAAAAAAACCACACAAAACCTTCCATACCAAGCAAATCAGTAAAGAGCATAGGAAAGCATAAATTACTGCATGTCTTTGTAAATATATTTGTAAAACTGAAATCCAGAGACTTCTGTGAGGAGAAGTTCTGCCCCTGAAATATACTGATACTCTTTGACAAAGTCAACAATCACAGAGATAGCACTGATTAAGTTAATATAGTCTGTCTTGATTTCCAAAAGACTTTTCACAATGATATTCACTGCAGACTCTTACGGAAAACAAGCAGTCATCATGTCAGTGCAGGGGATCCTTACATGTACCAAGGTAATAAACGGTTACAGATCATAAATGGAAAGCAGAAGTGAAATGTTAAGTCCTGTGGTGCAGGGAGATCAGTAGTGGAGTGCTGTGCTATTCAACACCTTCATAAATAGGCCAGCAAGGACATTGAAAAAGTGACTGTGCTTCTGATGATGCAAAGTAATTCAAGATACTAAGGATGATGGCAGATTGTGAAGCATCTTACAAACTGAGTAACTGGATATACAAACGGCAGATGAAATTCAGTGCAGGTAGGTGTAAATTGATATACATAGGGAAAAGCAATCCTAGATTCCCATACAAAATTAGAGGCAGGCATCTGACCAATAGCACTCAGAATCAAAACTTCGCATTTACTCTAAACCATTCTATGAAAGCATCAGCTAAGTGCTGGATAGTGTTAAATTTAGAAAAATGAAAATCAATTAAATATGTAATGTTCTTTTGTTATCTCAAATGTTCTCTGTTCAGAAAGGAGGTAGTTCCTCACCAAGCAGGTAAAACTGTAGTACTCCTTGCCAATGGTTTTTGTGAATACAAGTGGTGATTTCTCTGAGTTAAAAGGATAAGCAGATAATTTCTTAGAATAGACATTAATGGGAGGCCACCAAAAGAAACTGCAAGAGACTCAGGAATTCTCCACAGCTGAAAATAGTTGGAGTGTTTTAGGGACCATTACCCGATATATGTTTGCCCTCCTTGTACTCTTCCTCAGGTATCCATTTCCTGGAGACTTACCTATCTCCACTAGATCTTTGGTCTGAACCAGCATGCTGGTGTTATATTCATATATTAACTTGCTTTTATAACCCATTTAAAAAAAAAAAAGGAATAGCAACTCTGCAACAAAAACACTTGATACTCTATATAGCACATTTAGGAAAGCAATCCCTTACATGTTTTCTCTACTAGTGATTCCCTGTGCTCAGAAGACCTGCTTCTATTTTAGGAGGTAGCATTAAAAAAAAAAAAAATTTTTTTGGAAATCCCTGAAACATTAGCTTTTCTTAAAAAACATGCAACAGCAAATCTGAGAACTTGAGGGAAGGATGGGATTTTTAAAGAGAGTTATAGTGATAGAGGACTAGATCTTAATATATGCCTTACACAAGATTCAAATAAGAAATAAAAGCGTGCTTAGCAGAGAATGTAGCAGGTCAAAAAAAGTATTTAGTTAATGACCTTTTGTTTTAAATGATCAAGGATCATCTTTAAAGAAATTTTGTCTTAGAGAGATCCCCCCAAAATCAGCCCTTCTGGTAAAAATGACATCACATCAACAAGAACAATGATTTACTGGAAATAAACAGTAAGATTCTCCTCAAGGAGGCTATTGGGCAGAAGACTAAGTAAAGGCTAAAGTACCTAGTACTCTTCTTTGACACGTACAGCAAAATGTATATTCAGCATTTTATACTCTAAAATGCATCGGAGACCAAAGGCTAATGTCAGAAAGCAATACCAGAAGATGGGCATATAGATCCATATCAAAGCAACAATTGAGATATTGTTTTTGTTAAACAATTTTGTACTTTTGTACCTTAAATTGTGTAGGGATTTTCTCTCAGCATTGCTCTTTTTCATGAGTGGTGGAAAAAAGAAAAGAGAAATAAATGGAACATAATGATATCCTAAACACCATCCTTAAAAGCAGATTCACAGGCTGTTTGATTTTCCAGATTTCAGAGATGGTTTCTTGGCTTTAATTGGCATGTTGGTTTTGCTTTTAGAGGATTTTAAACCTGTATAAATATGAGCAAAAATAACTAAACCTATCATCTCGTATGTTGGTAGATTTTTGTAGAACAGCTTCCCACTGGCAAAATATGTTCTTTAACAACAAGCTGTACTTATCAAAGTCACAAAGCCTCACATACTGTAGGGTTTATCACTGAAGACATGCACAGAGATCTTTAGAATACTATCCTGATAGGGAACAAGAGTGTTCTAACTATATACTGTATAAAAGGTCACAAACTTCATACTCATCAAAGGCAACTTTAGACATACGCCTTCTAGGCTGGAATTTAATGGAGAACTCAGAAACAAATTCTGTGTAAAATTAATTATATCTAATTACCAGAGGGATCTTGGACTAGGTGTATCTGATGAAACTATTGTGCTTTGCCTCTAATAGAGTGAGCTCTACTTTAAATTTTATATCTTTGGTCACAATCTGGCTTCCCGATATATAAAAAGGACAGCACAACATGTTGTCAGAAGAGACCATAGCCCACACAAAGCAAGGATTTGCTGTTTTATTCGAAAACCTGTAATTATATGAAAGTCAAAAGAAAAATGAAAAGTACCTAGAAAACATTCTTATCTTTATCTCAGTGAACTTGCTGAGGACTGGAAATAACAGAAACAAGGTTTCCACATCAGTGAATACCCTGGGGGAAGTTAGCAGAGAAGAGGACCTACAAGTATCTCTTTTACTCTTTTATTGCACACAGTGGGCAAGGAAGTCCTGGAAGTATTAACTCATTTTATTAGAAACCAACTGAAAATATTCCGCTTAGAATGAAATCCTGATACTTAGGAACTGCTGTAACCCAAGAAAAGTGTTGTATTTGATCAAAACCAGGTCCTGTTCTCATCTACACCTAGGAGAGCAGATAGAACGTATAACAAAGCTGAAGGCTGAAAAAACCTGTCGAGTTTGGAAATACCAAGAATGGCATGCTCATGTTTAGTGCTCCTGCTGAAAACAGCCTAAGAAGAAAATAGTGAAGGAACCTCAATTAGAATTCACACACACACACACAAAAAAAAGTGTTATAAAAACATCACAAAGTCAAAAACATGGGTTAACAGTTTCATCCAAATTAGGAAGAGAAATGGCAGATAAGAAATTCTGTATTAACAAGCATTCGCAAGAGAGTATCAGGTTTATCCTGAGGCAGCATCACCCTATCTGCACACTAGTTGATATACAGTTGATATACTAGTTGATATACAGCACCAACAAGCTGATAAAAACATTTCTACTGAGAACAAGGACAGGTCCTGGCAAGCCAGATTACATAATCAATCAGCTGAACTGAGCAACTTCTAGCACCATACAGTAGCTGCAAGATTATCCATTTACCTCTTGCAATAAACAGATACAGGGAATGTTGTAATAAAAGAGCAAAGAAATACTTGCAGATATTTCAAACAGCCACATGGTGATGTAATAATGGCTGTGTCAGCCCTAGATGCATGCAGACACTGAGGAAAATGGTGGCAAGGATACAAGGATGATATTTCAAGTTAATTCTCAAAAGATTACATCCATGACAAAAGCATTCACATACACACGACACATATTCATCAAGCCATTTAAGAACATAATGAAGGTGTAGCTAACAAGAAAACCCTCCCTGAAATGGGTAGAAGATCCTCAAGAACTTGCTGTACACTACTGCACAGGTGAAACAGTTCTAAATGTTGCTCTAAAATAATCATTTAATGAGACCACAACTTTGAAGCAGTTGTGAAAAAAACCAACAAAGTATTACAGAAAATAAAGACAACACTCTGACATGGCCCAGTACTTACATTTAATGCTCCTACTAAGTCAGTCACCACTCAAGCAAGTGAGTTCAAATGTGCTTTAGGAGCCTGTCTCCAACTGTAAGTTTTGATTCATATGTTTTTGTGCTCTGACAGAGAGAAAATAAAATGATACGCAAATTGAGAAGAGTCTACTAGCACTTGTGTTTGCCACAATGATATTTCACAAATATGCATATGTGTTAGATCACACACAATATAGATGATAATCTTAAAACATCTTGGAAGAACTGCTATTTTAGGCATTTCATTTGGAGAAATACATCTGAAATCTCACATAATCCAGAAACTTTAATTGCAAATAAAATCATTCAGAGTAATACAGGAATCAGATAATAAAATTCCTTCAGAGAAAGTAATCTATGTCATTGAGTCAATCTCCCTATTTATTTCAGTTCTATTCTGCAAAGAAAGGTGTTGAAAAAACCTGACATCAACCTTATTTGACTATGAAACGTACCATGACTTTATAATACATTTTCTAGAAATCTGATCATTTGTTGATAGAAAAAATACTTTTTACAGAAGTCACACAAAACTACCAGAAAAACAAATCTTGAGATGGGCGGATGTGCTGATCTAGTGTGACTCAGCATGAGATCTTTATGGTCTCAAAAGGTCCTTATCTGTCCAATTACAGAAAATAGCTGAAGGGGCTTTTGTCTGGCTTGCAGGGGTTTTTTTTTTTTATTTGCTTAGTTTTGGTTTTGTTTTTACTTTGGCATATAAAATACTCATTTAAAGATTTTTTTTTTTCCACTTGCCAAAACTTTAGTCGCTCTCTGACATGTCAGTCCATTCTGCCATTATTAAATGAAGTGTTCTGTCCTCAACACACAGCATCCCAAAACAGGTATTGAATGATATTCTGCAGGCAGAGAAATGCTTGATTTTAGAACAAGAAAATCAGTCATGGATACTCCCAGCCTAATGAAATAACTGAAAGACTGTTCAGAGTACACAGCCTAAGATTTGCAATATGGCTGCATCAGACAGCAGAAGTGTTCTGGCTCTTTTAAAGCTGAGAAATTAAATAGGACAGGTAGGAAACAATGTCCTGTGGAGTCACTGATTGACAGGAGATTGAGCAATGCTTTTGTCCTGTTACTCCTATGACCCACTGACTCCAAAGAGCTCACGATGTGTTAAAGCAGTTACAATAAAGACTGTAATGAAAATGTGACCAGACAGCAAAGTTACAGTCTCTTTCATCCTGAAGATTAAATACATGTGGAAACAATAGACACAACGGACAGTTCTGAAGGTCACAGCTGAGAGGTGAAAGGTACACATGTACAAACTGGCAGCTGAGAGTGGGACAAATTAGGACAGTAAGAAATACATCAGGAGTGCTTGTGTCTGAGGAATGAGATGATCAGTTGAGTATTGCAATGGAACATTAAGACGTTTGAGGAAAATTTTAAAAAATTAGATGCGCTTGCCAGTCTAACATGAAGAGTTGCTGGACATCTGGAGTTGTTTGATGCGTTATCTCCCTTTGATAGACACAAAGAGCTATTAATCATAATATTAATCATAATCTTAATTAATAGAATAATGTCTTCATACCTTAGCTTAGATGGTGAAGATATTTAAAAGCTATTTAATAGGAGGGGGTTTGGGAACATAGAAGGGAAATCCAGTACATTGTCCTACATTTTCTTTAAAAATAGCTATTTGTAATTGCCAGAATACTACTGTGGGAAGAACCATCTAACATGATTTAAGTGCTGACTGAGCCTTCTGCACTGTGGTACTGTTAAAAGGTATTACTGTCTGCCATCTAATAGGGAAATCTGGTCTAAACAATGCCTTGGTGTCATTATGAGTTGCTCACACAGTGAATGTGTGACATTTAGAAGCAGACACAGTCTCTCTTTCTTCTTCTGTGTAACTGATGGCAAGTGTGGAAACTGCTGCCATAGGGAGATACTGTGCAGATACCATAATTAAAAAAAAAAAAAAAAAAAAAAAAAAAAAAAAAAAAAAAGGTTTCATTCCTTCCTGAAGGATTCTATTAGCTTATTTAATAGTAGTACTACCATCTAACTGACAAGACATTAAGCTTGAATCCACACACCTGGGCTGTGTCCCTTCCGTTTGGGCTAAAGGGATGGCTTTCCATCAGTAACAATAGCCTGGTACTTTCAAAAATGTTCTTTGCTTCTATATTCTCTATGGCATAATTTGGGATATTTTATTATCTTTAATTAATGAAAACATAACTATATTTTCAAATACTTTGTAAGCAGCTGGAAATATAAACTTTCCATAGCCAAGGAAAAGTAGTGAAGATGTTTTTTGAAGCATCTCTGGAGTTGAGGAAGGACAAGAGGACAGACGATAATATTTAAAAAAAAAAAAAAAGCCAGGCCTGGGATGCAGGGAGAGGAGGAGAGAAAGAGCAGGAATGGATGGTGCTCCAGGGTCTGTGGCAAACAGTAAAAAAAAAAATAAATAAAATAAAAATTAGAGGTGTCAGAGAACTAAAGATGTCTCCACTGAATTTATCATTTGAATTTTAAAATAGAGTCTCTGGAGGCAGTTAGGTGACGCGATGCTGAGGAAAGACGTGGGGGAGAGTTAAGGATGAAAGGAATTGTTTAAGATGGATCTACCTTTGAGTATCATGACCATTGGAAGGCTAGCACAAGTTTGCTGCTGTTTTAAGCACTAAAAGCTCTGTGCCAGTCAGCCATACCCTGAGATCCAGTTCCTGTAAAAGCAAATATTTAGGCCTGTATGAGGGTATTGCTGCACATTCACAGGAAAAAGTCAAGCAATTCCTGGGAAGAAAGCAAGCTCATTTTTTGAGATACAGAATGGTTATGCAAGAAGGTCTGATTTCTTAGACTGATTGACTTGGCATATAGGTATGGGAAGAGTTACTTGTGACACCTGTATTTGGAAGTTGACAGTAACCCTGAGGTGATGGACTTGCTTCAAAATTCATATATGATGTCAATGCATAACTAGGGCACGGACTGGGGAAGCTGGTTATGCAGGTTGTCCTTGGAGACTGAGTTGTGGAAATCTACTCAGATGACAGAGCTTCATACAGCTTTTTATGTCTGTTCCTGTTAGGAAGGCAAATTGCCTCAGTGAGCTGAGCATGGAGGCATGAAGCTCACACAATATAACAGAATAGACTACTTCAGTTGGAAGAGTCCTACAACAAACCTAGTCCAGCTGCCTGACAAATTCAGGTCTGATCAACTTAAAGCATATTATTAAAAGCATTGTCCAAATAAATGCCTCTTAAACACTGATAGGCATCCATCACATTTCCAGGAAGTTTGTTTCAGTGTTTGACCACTCTCCCAGTAAGTGAAGTCCAGTTTAAACTTTCCCTGGTAGAGCTTTGAACTATTCCCTCACATCCTACCACTGCATACCAGGGAAAAGAGCTCAGCACCTGCCTCTCCACTCCTGCTTGTCAGGAAGCTGCAGAGGGCAGGCAGTGAGGCCGTGCCTCAGCCTCCCTTTCTCCAGCGGCATTCAGAATACAGTGGGATAATCATCTCCTCAGAATACAGTGGGATAATCATCTCTTTTGACTGGCTAGTTGTACTGCGCTGAATGCTCTGCCCGGCATTCCTCCATCCTCTAAAACGTTCTTGGCAGCGGTGGGATTCGAACCCACGCCCCCGAAGAGACTGGAGCCTTAATCCAGCGCCTTAGACCGCTCGGCCACACTACCTTGGTGACAAATGCCCCTCACTCTCCAGCAACTGTGTCCTCCACTAACAATTCAACTCTTCACAAGATGTTTTAAAACAAATAATCTCTATCCATGACTTAAATGTAGTAGGAAGAAGGACCAGTAATGGCTTTTTCTGCAGGTGAAGTAGACACTTCTTGCAGTGCACTTCATATTTCTGATCCCTTTGTCGGCTGTCAGGGAACATCAGCTGGCAAGTTCTACAAATAGCTCCTTGCCTATGAACCTGTGGTCCCTTCCCAAGAAAAGAAAGGGTGACAGTATATTTTTGGGAGGAATGTGTGTTGACTTTGCATTCGACTTTATATTTTCATATTTATGGAGTGTAGTGAGCCTGGGCCAATGAAACATCTGTCTCTTCATGCAAACACATAAGGTTACAAATGCGTATTGACCTGGTAGAAGGTCAACTGCAACTGCTACAAGATGTTGTCTCCTGGAGTTGAGCACCGTCTGCAGAAAAGAGTGGGATCAAATGATCAGAAGGACATTCATTTTTAGTGTTAACCTCTATTTTATGTAATCTACCAGTCTGCCAATTATGTCCTTATATGTTTTTGTTAACTTCCTTAGGCTATCTGAGCTTTTAAGTGCATGCATTTATCTGTATATCTATGTATCCAAATTAGAGGATACATATGAAAATATTTTCCACCCTTGTTTATGCATCTATCACTGTACATACAGTGGCTTGAATAGCATCAGTATTTAAAAGATATGAATGAAAAGTAAAGGAAGAATAGTCAGTATTATACAGGGCAAAATAGAACTGCAAATGAGAGAGAAGGATTGTTTTAAGGACACAAGTGATTAGGGCAGATCATGGAGGCTGATTTTGATTTCAAGGCCACAAGTTTGACCCACTGACTGGGATTTTCCACAGAAGCATTCAGTCTAGCTTTGTTGACACTGACATATAGGGAATCTACTCTTGCCTTCATGCTTTACTTCCATGTATATTCGCATTGCATGAAAAAAAAAGTGTCCGATAAGTAATTTCATTTTGTCTGCCTGAATTCTTACATCTTTTGTTCCCATAGTGTTGTTTGTTGCTAGATTAAACAGTTCTTTAATATCCTGTACTTTCTCCCTATGAAGGTAGTCAGAAACTATGATCAACTAACCCCTCAGTCCACTCTTTGTTCAGATAAATACATTGATCTCTTAACGGCTCTCAGTTAACATTAAATATTTTGTGTGTTTCTGAAGGTTTCTGGCATTCGGCAATTTTCCAGCATTTTCTTCCATTGTAAAATATGGTATTAGAACTGTAGTACTCCAGTACTCATGTTTTCATGACCTATAAACTGTAGGTCTGTTTCTCTACCTGTAGGAAGAGGTGAAAACATCTTCCTACTTGCTACTACCTGTACATGCAGTCAAGGATCATTACAGCTCTTTTTTTTGGCTGTTTGTTCTTTCTGAGTATGTCTTTAGGAACTCTTGCCAAATTAATGCCCATTACAGCCTCTCAAATCAATTCTAGCAATATGACTTCTTATTTTTTTTCCTAGACACTCCAGAATTATTTCACTTCTTGCATGAATCACAACACCCATCAAAAAGTATTTTAATAGTAATTTTATTTTCTAGAAATACAATTTTTATATAAATATTTGCAAGAAAAGCAATTTTTTTCCTGTATTTCATTCTTTTACAACATAGAGTTGTTTGAGAGATTGGTGTTGGAGCCTTAAAGTTCCAGTGGCCTTGGAGAGATTTATATTTAAATACTAAAATTTGGGGGACAATGGTAGTCTTACTTGTGTGTTCCTTTAATTACTGGTGCCACAGGAAAGGTATTTATTACAACAGTGTATCTAGAACTGTAAAAATATAGAGGAGTGTGTGCTCTCAAAATTTACTCTGATCATCTCAAGGTTTTTGCACCACCGTATTTACCTTGCATTGCCTTGACTACAATGATACATCATTGTTTTTATGTTCTTAGAGCAGCAAGAATGAAGAAGCTCAGAAATGTCATTAGAATTCCAATTGAGGTTTCTTCCAGTACTACTCAGCATAAGTAGTTGAAGCAGAATATTATATTTTTATATACTCTGTAGCATTTCTTCCAAGGGGCAACTTTCTATTCACTTATTATTGTGTAGGTTATAAATTGTAGTCTGCATTTCTTCTATCAAAATGCACAGTTAGTGATATTTAAGTGTAAAGAAATATATCCTTCGGCAATGAATACAGTCAGAAATTACTAGATTAATTTAACCAAGAAAAGAACAATCCCATATTGATGTAGTGCATAAATTTTCAAGTGCGGGACAATGGCCTCCATTTATTAACATTTTATCTCCATATTGGAATGCTTGACCTTGCTTCAGCAGTTTTATGGCTAGCAAGATCTCTAGAAGTTCAATTTTTCCCTCTAGAAAAAGAAAGCAGCTATGTTGACGGGGAATAAATGTAACTCAGATGTGATTTTTCTGTTTTTCTTCAGATGTAGCAAAAACACGAATACCTCTATAGCATAACAATTCAGATAATAAAAGGACCAACTGTCATAAAAGTCGGGAGAGGGGGAGGAAATGCTTTGAAATAGATACCCATGCTATAAACAAATTAAACATTGAAAGTAATTTTTTAGTTATGTGTGTGCCTAAAGTCACAGGTAAAATTTGCCTACTATTCATCTACATTTCTCAGACCAGCTGGGCAGGTATGCAGCAAAACCTTTAGACAACCAGCAGTACTGCAGATGAAGCTTAGAAATCTAAGTTCAGGAAACAAATTTAGGAATATCCTTAGGATATCCTTAGGATTTTGGAATGCTCAGTATTCATGGCAGTTATTTGTCAATATCAACTCCCAGGGCTTTTCATCTATTTTAAATTGGAAATATCACTGAATTAAAGACCAAATAACTGTGAGAGCAAGGGTAAAATGGGGGTTTCTGCCAGAAATCCATTCCCAGGGAGATGCTGGGTACTTCAGGACTGGAAGTGGTGCCAGGACTCGGACAGACTGAATCTTGGTCCTAGAGGGATGTAACCACTGCTGTAGGGAGATACCTAAACTGTGCTGGAAAGAGTCTCAGATGCTCTTTGACAATTCAGATGAGCTGCATGTGAGAGCTTTACTGTCCCGCACATGATGTATCTAGAGCATTGATGCCTAGTTTAGCACGCTATGAATTGCTCTCCCAGAACTGGGTGTCTGACTTCTGAAGCATCGTATGTCTGCCCACAAGGTTTTGAAAACCACACAGGCACCTTAAAAATAATAAAATGACAAAAGAAAATATAAAACAAAACAAAAGATAACAATATCCAAAAGCTACTAGTCCCGGTATTAGATAGAATGGAAAATAAAATTTTATATTTTATCTGAAAATTCAGAGCAACTACTCTTTACCAGGGAAGAAAAGCTCTACTTTTATACAGAGACTTAATTTAGCATCACCACCTGACAGATGGACTCCCCAGCAGGGACATAGCCTGCTTTTTTCCCTCCTGTTTGACAGACCCACACAGTTTTATAAGAAGTCTGAGACAGTGAGAGGTGAGTGTTCTTTCACAACGAAGCAGAGGGCCAGTTCCCAGACAAGCTAGTATAGAGGCAACTTTGTAAGTCAAGCCATGACAGATTAATCAATGGGATTTGTTTTGAAGTGATCTGCATTAAAAAATAGAGGAAGAGACTGCTTTCACTTCTGTGCAGTGAAAATAGGTCTGAAAGGATGCAGAATCATGTGCTACGAGCATCATATTGTTCCTTTGGGCTTACTCCTTCCAGTGACTGCTTTTTTTTTTTTATGCAGAAACAAAAGATGAAACTTTTTAAGGATCCTTGAAATCTGTATTTGACACACAAATCTAAGACTTTAATTAGTCCTGAGGAGGCCACTGGGCAGACCGTAATCTAATCCTGTTGATGGTAAATTGTTGCCAGAATAAATCAGTTTACATGGTCCTCGAAATTCACAATTTTAGAGTCTAAGAGGCTGCATACGAGGTAGAAGCAGTAGGCCAGGACAACAACATAGAAATGTCATTGCATAAGGAGAAGAAAGAAAGAACATGATTCACAAGAAGAACTGGAAGTGCCTGAACATTACACTTCCAGAAGCTACCATCTGGGTATTAACATTCCACTGACCTGGTAAGATTAATTCCAGAGATAGCCTCCACTGAAGGAAAAGCTAGATAGTCTAGGACTCATTAGCATGAAAAACAAGTGTGATAGAAGTCTACACAACCACGAATAGCACTCAATAGGTGAACAGAGTATGAAGTTCCTACTTCCTCTAAAATAAGCAAGAGGAGACACTTTACATCATGATGATTAAGCAATGGAATTCTCTTCCACATGATGCTTGATTATTGAAAGATTACATGGCTTCAGAAAGGAATTAGATAAATTGTTAGAAGAAAGATAATTCAGGATTATTAAACTCATCTTTGATATGTGTATATTTGAACCAGAAAATGTTGCAGCTTGAGAAAATATCCAAAAATTCTTGTGTTCATAGAATCACAGAATGGTTTGGGTTGGAAGGGATATTTAAAGGTCATCTCATCCAACCCTCCTGCAAGGAGGTTGCTCAGAGCCCCATCTGACCTGGCCTTAAATGTTTCCGGGGATAGGGAGTCTACCACCTCTCTAAGCAACCTGTTCCAGTGTTCCACCACCTTCATCACAAAAAATATCTTCCTTATATCTAGTCTGAACCTATTCTCCTTTAGTTTTAAACCATTAATCCAACAGGCTCTACTAAAAAGTCCGTCCCCATCTTTCTTATAAATCCCCTTTAAGAACTGAAATGCTGCAACAAGGTCTCCCCAGAGCCTTCTCTTCTCCAGTCTGAACAACCCCAACTCTGTCAGCCTTTCCTCATAGGAGAGGTACTCCTGCCCTCTGACCATTTCTGTGGCCCTCCTTTGGACCTGCTCCAACAGATCCATGTCTTGCTAGGCATTCATTATTGGCTTCTGGCAGAAGGAGTGCTATTCATTACTTCTGCAAGGCTTAATCACTCTATCTTGGTTTGTTGTATGTACTAAACAGGATATGAAGTGTTAATGAGGATGGAAGTGCTGTAGTAGGTTTTAAGGCATTCAGAGAGCATTAAAAGCATCTAATCTGAATTATTGCAGAAAATAAAACAGATCGTCACCACGTAATATCGCTATTTAGCCCACAACTCAATTAAAATGGAGCATCTAAAAACATCCAGTACAGGTAAGAGATTTCAAGTGGTGAATGTTTCTTGGAGAAGCAATGATAGTCCAATTCAGCAGACTTTCTTCGTGGAATTTGGCTCTCACTTGGTAGCTTATTCTCTGAGGAACATGTCTAAATTTGCTAGTCTTGAAAAGCTGCCATGAGAGCAAGGTTTGAACTGGGCTAGCTATCCATTTGCTCACAAAAAAAAAATTCATCATCTTGCAGATGCCATCCACACAGATACAAACATGGACAGATCTCAGCTTGCTTAGAATATGATGCCAATGTTCTTCTGAGGTTGACCCATTGAATTACATTGGCAGACAGGTTGCCTAAAATAAGAGTGTATCTTGTGAGCAAAAGCATACTGAGAACGTTAATACTTTGGAAGGAAATGGTTATATGGTAGAATTAAAGTATTATATGAGTTATACTCTTAATCAGAAGTAAAATCAGCTGCAGTTGCTTTTGGGTTTCAAATACAGTTAGAGCAAAAATGAATAGAAACCCGAGAAAGAGTAGTTACACTGATGAATAAGAACTTTACAGATATTTAGAGGTTGAAAGGTATTGTAAGGCTTCCAACAATAGGGTTCAGATTGTTCCATCTTTCATTTTGTCTGTGTCATTTAATTTTGATTTTTGATTGATGAGTGAGTATTTTCCAAACAAGCTATCTGATCATTTTTCCTTTTTTTCTTCTCCTGTCAAAAACCAGACCACAATTTTCTCTGCTTGTTTGTTTTTCAAATTTATTCTCAGTGTCTTAAAAAATCTCAGGGTTTTTTCTTGCATGGAATGTAACTTTTCCAGAACTCAAACTGTCTTGTTTGTGGTGCTTGCCCAGGTAAGTTGTAGGCTGCATTTCCTGTCTTGTATTTGAATGATCACAATCATTAACACAGGGAGGAAAAAAAGTCCAATTACCTGACAGTTTATCTGTCTGAACATCCTTTCTCTAGACACCATCCTTAATGGGAATTTCAAAGACTATTTAAACAACAACATAAAGAAGATTATATTTAGGGAGGAAGACTGTTTCTAAACCATAAGAATGTTACAAGTAGTACATGTCTTAGACCAAAGATCAGCCTGGGACAGTGCTCAGCATCTAACTGTGGGCAGTAGGAGATCCTTGAGAGATGGGAACAGGGCAAGTCTATGTGATACTTACATTCTCCCTCAGCTGTTCTAGTCTTCAGCCCTTTGCTGTTCCTAAGCTAGAAGGTTTTTTTCCAGCTAATAAGTAACCTTCATCTTTTACTACTTCTTTTTGAACCTTTGTAAACTTCTAGTATGTTTAAGATCTTCTTGCAAAGAGCTAGGATGAAGCGTGCAGTAGAATATTTTCATCATTTTCTTGTATCTTATTGTTATGTATCAGTTTTTCTTGTTCAGTTTGGTGGGATAAACTAAGGAGAAATGGACACAGAATTAATAATCACATATGTAAATATAAAATAAAGCTTACATGAATATTAATTTCTGTGATTTTCACATTTGTTTGCCATTAACATTTTCTCCACTGACATCCAATAAGTCAACATCGGTAAACTACTGCAGAAAGCAGATGTGCAGGGATCCTCAATCCTGAGCTGTTTTCACTGGTGATTATGTAATTCCACTGACTGGAATTAAAGATGGCCCTTCCAGTACAAAAGACAAGTTTGCAATCTGGTCTTCACTAAGTCACCATCCACAGAATAAAACATTGTTCTTACCATTTTAGTAATTATATCGGAAAAGTGATGCGATCAATTAAATAAATACTTATATTTAGAATAATATCACCTATTTGATTTCTTAAGCAGCATTTTTATAAACTGATTTAGGGGGAAAAAAAATGGCAATGGGCTCCATTAGGATTGCAGGCAAATGACTAGGGCATGCACTTGTCACTGGCCTGAGACTGAGCTAACTGGCTTGGGCATGGAGATCTACTGGATGTGAAAGCGCTGAACGTAACAAATAACCCAATGACATGGTGACACATGTTGCAGTTAGTGCCACAAGAACTGGCTCACAGGTCAAAGGGACAGTCAGTCAAACTGCACAGGTGCTTGGAGGGAAGGATTTTGAACTTTTTGGAGAGTACAGTGTTGAAAGATCAATTGTGGCTAGGTAACTAACAGCAATAGCATATAAGTATGGGATTACCTACAACAACCTAGGTAATCTTGTCAGAAATACCAAATTTGGGTACTGTTGCAGCACAGCTGGGACAAATAAGAAAAAAGTAATTAAGGCTATGACCAGGAATCTGGAACCTTATCTATGCATTTCACAAAATTTATCTTGACTTGCACAAGTTGATTATCTTGACTACTTCTTCTTTCATAATTTGGAAGCATAATCTGACTTTTACTTGATTAAGAACACAGTATGTGGAAAACTTTACACTTATTCACATTTTTATGGTATTTGAAAGCCTTTTTTTTAGAAAAGAGAAAGAGATGCCATGGTATAGTTCAGAAGTATCACACATGGACCAATGCACTGCAGTCTACATTTGGTTCCTAAAACACTAGGCCCCTTGTTATCCTCCAAAGTCTGTAAACAATGAGGAAACTACTCATTAAAATATCAGCAGGAAATATTTTAATGCTGTTTAATATGTTAAAAGAGGAAATTTAATTTACCTATTTTATATAAAGAATAAGAATTTATTACTTTTTCAAGCATAAATTAAAGCCCAGAAGACTGATACGAAAAAAAAAAACCAAAAACCCAAACTTAATTCATTTCTAAAACTGGAAAAAAAATATTATGCATCAGACATTCTTTAAACATTAAACAGACTAAAAATGTAAATACATGGTATCAGTGAAGGAACTGATTTCTCATACATGTTCAACTTCTGGAATGGTGGGAGTGGAAAGTATATAAATGCTACTAAAATGTCTTTCTGTCTCTGCCTGTTCCCACAGTCTCAAAAGCAAACAGATCTTGTAATGTTGCAGCAGGTGAAATGTGAAAAGACAAATTGTTGTATTTACAGCATATTATTCCACAGTATTCAGCCAACAGGTTCATCAGTTTATCTGAAAAGTAGAACTACAAAAATATCAGAATATCTGGTGCGCAATCATTATTACTGTCTGGCAGCGTTAAATCAGAAAAACAGAAGTGCATCTAAATCATGGAGGATAAATAAATTTTAAAAAATCCCAAGCTCCCCCCCTCCAAAAAAAAACCCCTGCTACTTCCTAAGCTGTTTTTTTAAAAAAATATTTTTTTAGAAATGCAGGTCAAAGAAGGTTTAATTTTCCCCTTTTGACATAAAATGTGAACTTTAAATAAGACTTATGTGAAGCTCCTTTATACACAGGAGTCTAGCTTACAACTTAAACCCGAAAAAGATATTTCAAAATTTAAAATTTAAATTTAAATTCAAAAATTAAAACTATGGTAAAAATGGTAAAATATTTCAAGGAAATTTTCTCCCTATAAGTAAGATCAGCATTATTAAGGTTTAATAGCTGGACATTAAACAAGATGGTAAGGAGAAAGACTGACATCTTCTGTTAAATTCTAACTAATCTTTCATGTACTGAAAGACAATGAGAGAGAAAGCAGACTAGTATCACAGAGCAAGAAGGGTGTGAAATGGAGCACTGTACCAAAATAGCACAGCTTATGGTGAAATAAACAAATTAGTGTTATTAAGTTAATATTACGAACTAGCATGCACACAAGACATCTTTTATGGCAAGAAAACAGATAAGTAATGAAATTAAAGTGCAGAGACATGAACCAAAACATCCAGAGCCTTAAGTCAGTGCTTACATTTGAAATATGCCAAATGGAAAGTAACTCAAGCTGCACAATCTTATTGGAGAGGGTCTATAGCATGTGTCAAAAATCTGGAAAAGCTCTGTGATCTGTTTCAATGTTTCAGCTTCAGGATATAACCATATTTGTTCCTAGGAGGATGGCAGATGCTCTAAGAAAAGATAGGATGGATTTTAGAAAAATATTGTAGTTTTGATAGAATAAAGTGCTGGTAGAAGGACAGAATACAAACTAGAGTGGACTTTTGCCTGTTATATTTAATTTTGTACACATAATGCAAAAATGTTAACTGAAGTATTTAGAAAATAATCTCTTGCATGCATATTTTGAAGAGGGAGACAGATGTATTATATTCTCAGAGAAAGCCACCAAGATTTGGAACCTCTGAAAAATTAGTCTTTATATACTTATACTTACATCTTAAAAATAATCACAAAATAACTAGATACTGAGCAAGATTACACAATTCAGCTAAACAGATACTGAAATTTGGGAGCTTCAAAAGATCACACAATATGTCATCAGGAAAGATACTGATTCACCAGCTTACACCAAACTTATTCTAGTGGTCTCTTCCAGTCAATTTCTGGACCAACCCCAAATTAACTTTCCTTATTCAGAACAGCATATAAAAATTCAACTATTGCCTTCAAAATTAATTCACCTCTTTCATTACCAGGTTCATTAAAAGCCCTCCAAAACAAGTCTCCCTGCCATCTCTCCTCTGGGTTTCCTAAGTTTTCTCAGTTTATCACTGTTTCAATGTCCTTAGTTCTCCATCTAAGTTTTCAGTGGTTTGTAATTCTCCCCAAGCCATTTACCTTCTGGGATCTAGTTCCTTTTATGTTTCTAGCAACTCTTTCTTTGCAAGTAGGCTACTTATTTATTTTCTGAAGATTTCATTTCCTACAGTTATATCTTGCAAGTCATGGATAGAAATATATGGAAAGATAACTGGATTCCTTTCAAACTACCATTAAGTGAATGCATTTTTAATTTACTTTGGGGTTTTTTTAAACTTTCTCAATGACTTTCCTTAATTATCTGTTTCCTTATTCTATGAGGTGACTATGCCTCAAACCTGACATACAAAAGTGTCACTGTCCTGAATGCTCTGGGACACAGGTACAACGCTACTTTCACCAAATAGAGGTGCTTCAGCAAAAATATCACAAATAGAATCACTTCAGAATATTGTTTACTACCATTCACTCCTACCTCCTATTCATTGTTTGAAGTCCAAAACACATTATTTTCTAAAAAAAAAAAAAAACAAGCAAATCAGTGGGAAATAAAACAACTCACAGACATCTTCTTCCTGATTATTTTGTACTTTTAATGTCTTTGTGCAAGTTTATTAGAAATTCATTAACATATAGTTAAAGTTCTCAATTAAAAAATTTAGTTAATCTCCTCACATTTCTTTGGCATACGAATACCATAGATTTTGTCTTGTGTCTCACGTGTCAAAGGTTAATAATTCTTTTAGATGTGTTATAATAAACTGTGTCTTTTTCTCTCTTTCCATCTCAAAGGCATATAATAAATTCTTCCAGAGGTTAAAAAGCCCTTGAAACTGAAACACAAGGAGAACATAGAACATTGAGACAGCGAAGATCTCAATGGGATATAGAACACTACAGTATGCAAATTCATATGCCTTTATTTAAATAAGATATTAGCATATTAGTTTGGCATAAGTGTATAAATCAAAGAAATCTGACCCTTAACTTTATCTGCTATCCTTGAATACTGCAGGAACAAAACAGATGCCCTCACAGCTCCCTTTGTCAATCCCCACCCACACTTTACAAAAAGATAGAATTTTATAAGGCTGTTAAATTTAAGACCACCATTTCAGAGCTCAGCTACCTGGGGCTAAGCTCTGTCAGATTTGGGAATTAAGCTCATTAAGTTTCTTATAAAACCCCTTTTCTCCTCTAGTAGGATGGTGGTGATGAATGGTCATGTCTGAGGAACTGCAGGTGTCTTTGATGGACAGCCTGCTTCAAATGAGTTGAAGTTCTCACTTTCTTTCCTTCCCCTCCTGCCTGCTAGGGAGAGTGGTATTACAAAGAAAGTGCCCTCTCCTACTGTTTTATCTCCTTGTATGAACTCTTAGAAAGTGCGGGGTTTTTTTCCTTTTATTTTTAAATGAGATTCAGGTTAAGACAGATTTTTCAGCATCCTCAAGCTGACAACAACAATGTATATGAAAACATAAAAAAAAAAGACCAAACTTTGTGTTGGTCTTTTGAAAGAGAAATTGTACTTTAACCACAAGCCAGAAAAATTCCTATTCTCCATTCATGAACCATGAAGTTAAATATCTATTTGTAATTTTAACAACAACACTAAATGAACGTGCAGAGACACTTTGTCCTTGAATGCTATTTGTTTGTTAAGGTACCTACTGTGTTTGTACAATATATTTATTTGGACAGGAAAATCTACTTTACTTTCAAAGTCATACCATTGCTTGACTGAGGTGAAACTTCCAATATGTTTTCTACAATAAAAATTCTCTTTACAGACAAAGCTTCACTTTATGAAATTTTTAAAAACAAAAGTGTACAAACTTACCCTGTTTGTACCTCTGTACAAAATTACCCTGGCTTTTTTCCAGTGCTGCAAATTCACAATATGAAGGCCTGTTGGTGATGTATCATAACAAACCAGAAAACAGATTTACACAACATGATGCTAATAATGAATTTTGAAAAAAGAAGGAGGAGATAAAAGCATCTTTTTTGGAATCCAATTTAAAATTATACCAATGGATGAAGGCAGATGGGACAGTGAAATATTTGCAGATTCCAACTACCATCTGTCCATAATTTATTATCCATCTGATTGTAGGTTATTATTGTTTTTCTGCTATCATTATACACTTGTTATTTATCTTGTTACACTACTTTGGCATTTAACTTTCAGACCTTCACAAATTTGAGTGCTATTGTCTCCAGTGACCTATAATTTATGTAAGTCTTTTTTGGTGTCCTTACTTCTGTTCACCAAGAATCTAAAAGTGAATATTGCTCTCAGCTTACATTGCTGATTAATTAATTTCTACCGTCTTTATCCCTGCATTGCAGCCTTGGGTTATGAGTTTAAAGTAATAATTCACTGTTGCATATAGTTTGTCAAGTTAAGTTCAGCAAACTTCTGGTAGAGTCCAATTTCCATGCTACATTTAATAGCTGGTCCCTCAGAAATTAATCCTTTTCTATCTGTGATTTATTTTTTCTTTTGCTGCTTAGTGACAAAAATGTATTTTCTCCCCTGATCTGCTGTGATCTGGCTGCCTTTCCTGCAGTATTCAGTGTAAATGACGTGACTCCATCTGCTACTTTTTTCTCCCTTGTGCAGTTTTAGCTCTGAAGATTACAAGGCAAGTTGGAATGTCACAACTGCAGGTGGCAGAACTACATACAGCTCTAAATAGAGACTGGTAGCAGTGGCAAAGTTTGAGTACAAATCTAAACATTCCCAGCACTTGTGCAGATATGAAATTCCTCATCCAGTCCCTAGGCATAGAGTTTCCACAAATCACCCAAAAGCTAGATACCTTCCATTACTATTTTCCATTAGCACAGTAAGGTCTGCTTCCGTGTTGCTGAACCCCTGCAACAAGTTATGAGTTCAAAGCAACCTACTACCTTCCCATTACCAGTACACGTTCTCTAAAGGTGACCCATCCATCCTCTAGAAATCCTCTTTTGTTCTGCATCAGCCTCCCTATTGTCCCATGTCTTTAATGAGGAGCGTAACTAAAGGTATAGAACCTGTGGAAAATATTTTGCTCATTTTTGTCCTGAATTGAGACAGATAATCAAGTTACCAACTCTTCTAAGACAATGGAGTACTCAAGAGAACTAATACACTTTGAAAAATTTCACTTCTGTTTCTTTAATGAACTAAGAACACCATTACAGGTTTGATTTAATACTGAGTTGCATGCTTCCAGGTTTCCACAAAGTCTCAAAAAATTATCTCAGAGAGTGGTTCAAAATTCATTTCCCATGGTTCACCACAATTATTTCAATAAGGATGACATCACACTGCAGGAGACTTCTTTGTAGCCTCCAAGCCCTATTTCCTCACTTTCAATTCTAACAGATTTATTGTTCCATTTTATAAACTTGGACTTTTATCTCTCAGTACAGACCCCTTCCCTCAAGCTTTTCACTCTTTCCCTCTAGTTCACACTTCCATACATCACTCTCAGTCCTGACCTTCCTGTCTTCCTCTCCAACAAGGACAAGTATCTCGTTCTGCACCAGATTCAAACACTTAAACATGGAAAATTTCTGACCTAAATGAGCAGCACATCAGTGTGATAACACTAAACAAATAAAATAGAGTTGTATTTGTAGACTATCAACCCTCAGATTTGATTACTTGACTACATTTTATAAAAGTGCATTCTTTCCCTCAGAATTTTCTCTATTTCATGGAAACAAATCTAGCTATACTCAGGACCTAAGCATCAAGCTATAAAACACAAAGAAGAATTTTTCAAAAGATGTTTATCCAGTAATTGTTGAAGCACTTTGATTTCAGCAGGTACTGGCTAGCTTCCCAAGCTTTGTTTAATATTGTAAGTAGGAAATTGGTTCTAAATAATCCATAACCTCTTGGAGTCAGTACTCATAATAAGAACTCACTAACCATCCCATAGATTAATTTTTTAGCTAGAAATGTGGTCCATGTCTTCTGGTAAAGCTAGGACACTGAATATCCAGGAATACAAAAGCCATTGAGACAGTAAAAAGTAAGAGGAGTGTAACTGTGATCTAAAGGTTACAGCATATAGTTGTGGATCTACATGGTCCTAGCTCCTGTTCTCACAATTAGCATAATTTCAATCCATTACAAACTATGTTCACAAACCTAGGAACAACTTCCAATGGCATAAACATAACCAGCTTTAGAAATTGCAATTTTTTTTTTACATCATATTATTTGTATAAATTTAGCATTTCTGTCCTCTTAAAGTGTGTAGAAGATCAACTGATGTTATTGCAATAATGTGTTGCCGTGATAATGGGTACTGGGCTAAAGACTTCAGGGACATCTTGCAGTAGATCAGGTTGCTCAGAGCCCTGTCCAGCCTGATCTTGAACATCATCCATCTTTCTTATAAGCCCCCTTTAAGTACTGAAAGCCTGCAGTAAGGTCTCTCTGGAGCCTTCTTTTCTCCAGACTGAACAACCTCTATTCTCTCAACCTTTCCTCATAGGATAGGTGTTCCATCCTTTTGATCATTTTTGTGGTCCTCCTCTGGACCCACTCCAACAGGTCCATGTCTTATACTGGAGATTCCAGAGCTGGATGCAGTACTCCAGGTGGGGTCTCATGAGAGCAGAGTAGAGAGGCAGAATCACCCACCTCGATCTGCTGTCCACACTTGTGACGTAGCCCAGGATACGCTTGGCTTCCTGGGCTGCAAGCATACATTGCTGGCTCACGTTCAGTTTTGCATCTATCAGTATCTCCAAATCCTTCTCCATGGGGCTGCTCTCAATCCATTCATCCCACAGTCTCTATCAATACTAGGCTTGCTCCAACCCAGCTGTAGGACCTTGCACTCCGCCTTTTTGAACTTCATGAGGTTCACATAGGCCCACTCTTCAATCTTGTCAAGGTCCCTCTAGATGGCATCGCTTCCCTCCAGCATGTAGACCGCACCATCCAGCTTGGTGTCACCTTCAAATTTGCTGAAGATACACTCAATCCCACTGTCTGTGTCACTAATGAAGATGTTCAACAGTACTGGTCTCAGTATGGACCCTTGAGGGACACCACTCATTACTTATTTCTACTTGGACACTGAGCCATTGACTGTAAGTCTTTGGCCATCTGGCTAATTCCTTATCCATCTAACAGTCCATCCATCAGACCCATATCTCTACAATTTAGAGGTAACAATGTTGTGGGGGACCATATCAAAGGTCTTAGAGAAGTCCAGGTAGATGACAACTGTAGGTCTTCCCTTGTGACATTGTAGAAGATTACTAGATTAGTAAGGCATGATTTGCCCTTTGTGAAGCCATATGGGCTGTCTCTGATCACCTCCCTCACTTCCATAGTTTTCAATGTCTTCCAGAGGGATCTGCTCCATGATCTTCTGAACATGAAGGTGAGGTTGACTCATCAGTAGTTCCCAGGGTCCTCCTTTTTACCCTTTTTAAAAATGGGTGTGAATGTATCCCTTCTTCCAGTCACTGAGGACTTAGCCTGACTGCCATGACTTTTTAAATATGGTTAAGAGTGGCTTGGCAACTACTTGAACCAATTCCCTCAGGATTCTGTGATGTATCTTATCAGGTCCCATGTATATAGAACACTGGAACAGGTTGCCCAGAGAGGTGGTGGATGTCCCATCCCTGGAAACGTTCAAGGCCAGGTTAGATGAGGCTCTGAGCAACCTGATCTAGTCGAGGATGTTCCTGCTCCTTGCAGGGGGGTTGGACTAGATGACCTTTGAAGGTCCCTTCCAACCCTAACCATTCTATGATTCTATGTATACATGTCCCATCTCTTTTTATGCCTTCTGTATTAATTTATGTTTTCTCAGTCTAACTCAGTCTTCATTCTTTATAGTCTAGATTTCTACTAAAATGTTGACTCTTTTTTTTTGAACATCCATCCTTGGTAATGTTCAAGAACGCCTACCACTGGAGATGTTCAAGGCTCAACTTGAGATGTCTTTGAACGGCTTGAACTACTTAGATCTGCTTTGAGAAGTCAGTTACAGAAGATGACCTCTGACGGTTCCTTTGAACCTAAATTACTGTATGATTCTATAAATTAAAAATCTTCTGGCATGTCAGACTTTATGTCAGGCTGAACTGTAGGATAGGTACTGTAGCTCTATGTCAGGTAACAATCGTCTGCTTTGAAACATACAGATACATAATTCCATCTCTGCTGCCATGCAGCTTTTGCCATGCTAAATCATAATGATTTGCAAGACTGCAAGTTAAATGTTCTAATTTAAGAAGTCAGTAACTGTACAAATCCAAATACTATTTGATCTGACAATATAAATTTAAATTGGGTCATTTTAGCTATGTCTCTAACTAATTTAACTCCTTTTCTCTCATGCTATTTTAGGCTACATTGTACAACCTTCATTTAGGTTGATTCAACACTAATTTAGAGGCACAGTCCCATTTTACACATCCATGAAGCTTCCTTGATTTGAAAGGACCTATTCAACTAGTAAAGAATTTGACAGCAAAAAGGTTACATGCTCTAGTCCTTATACAAAGCTGTTTCAGTTTAGATTTTTCTATGTTGAAGAAATACACTCTTTTTGTGACACTTGAACTGACGGTATTTATTAGTGTGGTTGGACTTCATGCTACTCTGTGCACTTGGGGGATACTTTATATTAATAACAATTATCGTAATACATAATGGTTTGTGTGCTTGGGGATCTATATTCTACGTTCTCTGGAAAACAAATTGTGGTCAGGATGGAGTCTCCCCTTAGAAAGCACTTGAGCAAATGGTGAAAAATGCTGCATTCTGGAAGTAAATTCAAAGCAGGTGGATGGGGCAGCAGGAGGCCATATTGAGGAGAAATGGGCAGCTTCAGTCTCTCTCATTGCATATTCATCAACTCCACCTGTTTATGTAATGACAAACAGCCAGACTTTAATAACTGAATGGAAAGAACGACTTCCCATTGAAACAGAGATGCTACTCTGAATTTGTATATGAAATTTCCAATTGTTACTGTTAATGATCAGCCATATACCTATAAAACATTTATTTTGAAGTAGAATAAGTGTGACTGCACTATCAAGGTAAATATTAAGTTACGGAAACAGTACTCTGCTGCAGTCCAGTTAAGGATCCTGTTCCTTTTTACTCTTGGCCACATCTCTTCCTTCTGTTTGCCAGTGGCAACCTGTGCCGAAAGTAAGTAGGGGTGGTGATTTTTAACTTGTTACTACCAGTGAGTTGATTGCCTTTCAAGCCTTCCCTAATCAGCGCATTCACTGCAGGAGTTGTATTCTGCCTGGCACAAACTTTTAGAGGAGATGATGCACTGGCTTCCTGAGTGCTGGTATCTCAGATTAGATGTTGCACTATTTGCATTTGGAGTTATACTTTATTATTAGTCAATTAAATCAGCAGACATAGATTAGTACACTGTATATCTGTCAATTTATCCACAAAGTACAGTCTCTTTGTTTGTCAGCTGGTAGATGGTTTATTCCATTACTCACTTGAGACATCTGCTTTCCCAGTTAATCAGACAGTCATTTTGTATTAGCTTTTAAGCAACAGACTGTATTTTCAACTTTAGTTAATCCAGGTTGTTTGCTCAGAGACTTTTGTAGTAATAGATCCTAGAGTTCTCTAGGAGATTTATCCTACAGCTAATTAAGAAGGTGGTTTTACGATTCACTTTACCAAGGCTGAGATATAAACAGCTCTGCAACAAAACAAACCTTCTGGGGAAAGTGAGGCCAAATTCCACTCGCTCAGCTGAAAGAATGACTGACTTCCTAGTAACTTAGTCTGGAAGAGAAATAAAATGGATTTTTTTTCTCTCAGAACCTGCAATCAAGTGTTTGTGTTTGCTTTGAGGCATTTTACTAATCACTCCAAATATACATAAAAAAAAAGGTAGTCTGAAGTAATCTTCAAAAACTTCAAACAAATCCACAAAAAATAACTAAAAAAAAAAAAAGGGACACCAAATTTGCTTTTCCAGATTGATCTTTAGCACAAGGCTGAGAGACTTTGAAGTGTAGTAAAGCATTAAATCACAATCCTGCAGTCACTTCTAATCCCAGCCTTACCCTGACCCGTCCCAAGCAAATTGTACTACCCAGCCTTTTGCACCACAAATTAATTATGTGACTGAGGAGGTAAGATTAGTCTGTGCAATGGGGTCATTTCCTAGATATTTGAGGAGAAAGTTAAACAGGCACCATCAGAAGTAGGAAGAGTTAATACTAGAAGAGAGAAAATACATCTGTCCAGACTCCTAAAATAGGCAGATGAACTCAAGGACAGCTGAGGCTCTTGCGGTAATTGGTTATTCTATAAAGGAGGAAAACATCAGTGCTTTCTTAAATGCCAAAAAAGTTCCAGGGGAGTCCTTAAATCAAGCATATTTATTTGTCATTTACAGAAAGTATAGTAATTATCCAGATAAAAGTAGGTACTGAGTAGTACTGGGAGTGGAATTCCTTTTCATATAAAATTCTCCAATATCTTCTTTCTAGTTAGGTCCAGTACTGCGACCCTTTCACAGAAACTGTATGTAAAGTCAGTAGGAATTTTGCCTACACTACATGACTACAATCAAGCCTTAAATATCTCCTGTTCTTGAAGAATAGTGTCTGAAGTTAGAGTCAGCAAATTATTTATTGTATCATCAATACAATGATGCTGTCATCAATCATTATTTCAATGAAGTGGGGGGGGGTTTCTTTTGTTTTTTTTTTTTTTTCTTTGTGGCATACCACATTCTTAATAACATGTGAAGTTAAGAAGAATACCCCATCCAATGGGAAGTACAGGAAAATTTGCAGGATTCAACTGCATTAAAAGATAATAGAATTCTTATTTTTATAAAAAATTATGAGAGATTTCTGATTAACTGAAATGATCAGCACTATTTCAATTTTCTTTTAAAAACAAAATATTTTTTAGAAACTATTATCCCAGGCATTGTGTTTTTGATTTCTAGATATGAGAATAAAAAGTGCCAGACATAAAAAATCACAAGGCAACTCTGTTCCAAGTTGTGTTTGATGCTCTTCAGTATAAAACAGAAGCAATAGCTCTGTTTCCACCTGGATATGTAGTATGGTCTCAACATATTTGTGTTTCTGTGGATGTTTCTGAAAGGATTTTCCCGAAAGTTCACCTTCTAGCAAGAAATATGGAAATGCAAAAGCTACTCAGCATCTCTTCAGCTACACAATCCATTTCTCTAACCTCGTACAGCTGCCCTTCCACAACAGGGAAAAAATGGTAAATGTAGAGCAAGGTAAAAAAAGCTGTGGGAAGCACATTTTATAAACACTTTTAGTGCGTGCTACTGGCTCTTCCCAGGTGTGTTTGCAACACCTTCTATGGGGCTTCTCTCCAGAGACAGTAGTCCATCATTTACTGGAACCTCACTCTGGTTTGCTTGGGACTACAGAACTTTTGGCATCAAGACTCTTGAGTTCTCCCCATGCAAATGAATTCCTTGTCAGTATTAGCAATTAGACTAGTAAGTTAGACCTGAGAAGTCTAACCCTTCTAACCCCACATTAGTGGCAGACTGTAAGAATATCTGCTAGCCACACAAACCAGAAATATCTATTAAAACCACACACATACCCTTGTAACTTCGTCTGTGGTAAGGAAAGGACTTCTGGGATTTGACATGTATATCTTTTAAAGATCATCTTTTAAACACAGTCTGAGATATTGTCAGGTCAACTACCTTCTGTAGTTCGCAAAGTATCAATATTACTTGTAAGAAGTAAGTTTTTCATATGGCAATATTTGTATATACTCAGACTAATCTACTACTTACTTCTATGTTTGGAGAATATTTCGATCCCTTTTCAAGGAGCTTACTTCAGGCTATGTTATATCATGTCTCCTTGTCAGGTGGCACTGAAGCACTTGAGCTTTATGATTTTTTTTTTCCTTCCAGTTCCAACAGTGACTGAAGATTTTATTTGTTTGGTTTTGTGTTTTGCTTTCCATTGCTCAAGAAACAGATTTGCAGTTGATTATTTTGAAATCATCTCCCTTCCCTATTAATGATTTTTTTTAGGGATTTTTCTCTGGTGGTGGCTCATTTTTCACTAGGGCTCTTAAAATCTTCACCGAATTTGATTTATACTTGCCGGTCTCACTTTGAATAGAGATATGTAAAGCATTTCCCATTTGAATTTCTTTCCATAGCTATAGAAGTGATTATTTTGTATTGTTATTGCTATTAGGCATGCAAGTTCTGAGTCAGCTTCAAATTAAAATATTTTAAACATGGAGGGAGATGGAAAAGGAGAAAAAATACCACTCTTTGCCGTTTAACTTTATTTTTTAAACATATGTAGCAAACTGGATGCAGAGTCTAAGTCCAACATAGCAGCATAATGAGACTTTCTGTTTAAATGTAGTCATAATATTTTGTTCTTTTTATTTCTGTGTCAGTAAAACTGATAATAAATAAGTAGTTTGGAAAAGTAAAAAATAGTGTTTGCATTGAAAGAGCTTTTTAAAGTCTTATTTCTATCACGACTAACTACACTTTTCAAGCATGGCTGTTTTCATGACATATAACTTGTGAAAACAAGTTCAAGGCCAGGCTGGATGGGGCTCTGAGCAACCTGATCTAGTCAGGGAGGTCCCTGCTTCTTGCAGGGGGGTTGGACTAGATGACCTTTGATGGTCCCTTCCAACTCTAACCATTCTATGATTCTATGATTCTATGATTCTAAAACTATTTTACATGCTTTGTTATTAAAAAGGAGATATTTCTATTGGTTTCACATAAAATAAAATTAAAAGGTTTAGTGTTTACAAAACTTCATTTTCAAAGCCTGAATTTGTCTAAGTGACTTGTGACAAACCATATTTTTAAATGTTCTTCCTGACCATAGATCACAGCAATATTTGATGTAGATTAATGGAGCGATGAGCTAAAGATTTCCTGAAAATCACTAATATTATCTATACAGAAAATTTCAAATTTGTCCTTTTTTCTCTTTGAACACAAAAAAAAAAAACCCATCAGCTTTCTTAGACTGGCAATGAGTAATCTGAAGTCAAGGAAATGACAAAAATACACCCTCTGTTGAACTATCAAATGGTCTAGACAGGAAGAGCAGGTGGTCTTGCTTTATTTGGATGGCTCTGGGGTTTTTCTATAGCCCAAGCTACTTACAGCGTATAGCCTAGCATGTGACATCCTTATCGATACTTCACAGAGTAAATTCAGCCTTCATCTGAGTCTTCCTATAATTCCCATTTGACTTTGCAGCAGGCTACATCCAAGTCATTGCAGGAAAGTCATCAAAACATCTTCAAGAAGGAATTAGAGGTTGCTTTACTCCCTCCACAAAGCAAATAGATAATAAAGGATTGTTAAAGACTTCTGAGAACAGGAGCTGTTAGCAGCCAAAACTAGCTATGAAGATACACCTGCAGATAAGCAGTAAATGTGATATGCACATTTGGCTAGCCTGGCCCTGAGCACTTCCCTTGATCTGTGTGCATAGCATGACAAACAGGGAACGGCTGATCTATTTAGAAGCTGATAATAGGACATTTGTCTTCATACAACTCAGAATTAGACAGAAAAATACAATTGCACAAAAATGTCAAAGATGAAACTGAAATAATTCAAAAATTGAGTGTTTCTACAGATGGCCAGAATATCCGTAATTATAGATAAAGTAGAAAGATTAAGACAGAATTATAAGCAAAGCCGCCATACTCCTAGACTAAATGCTACCATGATCTAAATATTTGGCAATTCCTCCCTCGCCATTAGAGGGCACATTTGCCACCTGTCCTTCAACATCTTTTACTGAGACAACTGACACTTATCACAAAGATGACATGGTACCAGGCTCAATGATCCATACATCTGAGCATCAAAGATTCAGTGCAGTACACCCATAATCACAGATGCTCTAGAGGTCTGTGAATAGACTCTAGAGGTTCTTGAATTTTAGCACATCAGACTGTGCTAAAACCAAAAACTTAAAACAAAAATAAAATATAATATGATTCTTCTGATAAATCATTAAAATGTTATATTTTTTACAAAAAAAAAATCCTCCCTAAATTTGCAATTTTCTAGCATTCTCCTACTTTCAAGGCCCCAAAAAACTTTTTATTTACATCTAAAGTTTGGGTCTGCCCGTGACTTGTTTAATGGAAAAGATGAAGTGGGAGGAAAAGTGGACATTGTGCCATGAGTAACAGATTGTATGAGGTTTTTTTCCAGCTCTTATCTACCAGTGACAATGTGTTGGTGTTTTTTGATTGTCATAACCATAACAGTGATCTTAACAGAAGAACAGGTATTATTCATTTTTAATTGAGCTTTTCTTGATCTTTTGCCTTCCTGTCTATTTTTCTGCTGAACCCATTTCTTGGCCCTGAAGTGCCTACTTACACCATGTGATCAACAGAATGCACTTTTATTTTGGGAAAAGGGAGAAAAAGCCTTTCTCTAACCCCACCAGTGTTTGTTCCTCTGGAATAGTCTGGGATGTTACATGCAAACCTTGCAACCTGTGAGAATCTACCAGGAAGGTGAGGCCTCACTGAATACTGAATCAAAATGAGAAAGAAAATATGTGAATAATTGAAAGGCTAAGGCTGCAGAGTGCTACAATATATTTAAATAAAATATACAGCATATGTTTAAGGCATCTGAATAAGGTTTACTAAATATTTAAGAGCTGGTTCTTGTCCTAGCACTAGCATTCCTATTCAAAGTACTGCTAACATACAAAAAGGCTGCAAAACCGGTATTTGTTATACGCAAAAGACGTCTGCTACTGGGCCTGTCATACAAATATGTTTCCCACTCACAGTCCTTGACATTCAAGATAAGGAGCAAGGCTCAGACAGAGTAGGATGTGGCTAATCCAAAGCCATTAAATAATTTTGACACTGCAACTGCTCAGAATTCGTCTAACCTAAAATAATTTACAATTTCTCCTGGTTAAGTATACAGTCCTTGCGGCTATTAGGAAGGAATGAGCTACAGCTACTGCAGTGAGCCTTTCTCTCTTTGCTCTGTTATCAGTGTTAGCTGTAAAATAAGGAGTTAAAAAGGCAAGAGTAGAGTTCATTTGGGCTCAGCCATTGGGAAGAGTGTTTCAGCTGGTCTTCTGCAGTGAGGTACCTGTTTGGAACTAATAGCTAAGGCAGGATTACCTATGAAAATGTTTTTTTTCTGGAGCAGAAAAATGGAGTAGAATATTAGCCCAATTTCTTCCGAACAATACAGTTCCTGACTGTATTAGAGGCACTCATTGGATTCACCCTGGGTCTGTACTTCCTCTCCCTCCCTTCTCATAATGCAGAAAACTGATTGTTTCAAAATATGGGTTCGGATTCAAAGTAATAATTTATTACTAAATTACAGAAAGCTCTGCTTTGCCTAAGGCTTTTTCCAGCAGTTATTAACTTGACTCAAGTTTAAACACATTCTTCGTTTGGCATTTGTCTTCTCTTTGGTGACTCAGCTCTTTTTGGAAAAATAATCAAAAGAAATTAGTACCAAGGAAGACAGCTTTGTATTTTCCAGCCGCATGCATAATTCTCACTCAGGAGCAGTTTGTGAGGATCAAAGTGAGACAGCAGAAAGTGAGCAAGTCAGGAAAAGGACTTACATCTTCTGACTACAAGGAGATTGTAAGTGGAATTTCCTTCCAAAAAGCTGAGACAGTGTTATAGTTTGCTTTTTCAAAGGGAAACAACTGTCGATTTTTGAAGGGGAGCTGGAGCATTCCGAAGTCAAAAAGTACTTGGGAAATTGTATTTATGAATCTGAAGCCTGGCTGTTATCTTTGTGTCCTTTGACACTACTGTTTAGCTACCTTGCTCTCTTTCTTCTGCTATGAATAATTAGCTAAAGGATGAAAACGTACTTTTCACAATGCTTTGGCAACCTCTTTCTGTCTTCTCACGTGCTGCAGGCCAGGGGAGATCTTACTAGGGAATAATGGGGTTAGGCCCCGCCAGAACTCTATATCCTTTGCCTCTGAGTTTTAATTCACTCCCACAAAAACATCAGAGCTGCTGCTGCCTGCAGGCATATTTAGCTGCATTTTCACCAATATACTGAGTCTTGAATCCCTGTAGTCCTTCCTCCCCTCATTATTCTAGGTCTCTCCTCTACAGCTGCTTTCAAAACTGCTGTGTTATGCATAATGATATGAGGTCCTTCCTCCTAGAAAACTAGGTCACTGAGATGTAAAATGGGTCTCTCCTACACTTTTGAAAACTGTACGTGACGTAGAAAATCAGCAGTTACTTTACAATATTTGGTTACAGCACACAGGGTGGAAGTCTGCATTTTTATTAGGCCTCACTCGCCTGTATGCCGGTCACACTCCCTTTAACTCTTACTTGCGTGTAGCAACAGCAACATCACTTCAGTTGTGGTGTTTGTGTCATGGGAAATGTAGCAGGTAAGGAAATCCTGGTCAGCCCAAGCATTACTGAGGTAGAGACTTCAAGACAAAAGGGATCCCTGAAGGCCTTATTTGACTAAATGTTAACAAATCTCAAAATATATATATGCTGAGAAGTTCCTGGAACTTAGAATTTATCAAACTTGTTTCATACTGTAACCATGCTAGCAGAAGGACCCTATGACTAAAGAAAAATCTTATTTCAAAGTAAGTATTTGTGTCTTTTTATGTCTTTTTCCTTATTATAACTCAGACTGTCACACCATCACATGCTGACTCTATCTAATGCTCCAAGACAACAGCCAGACTGCATTCCACTTAACTGTTAGTAGTGAGATGGTTAGAAACACTGCCCTGCAGATTTCAGTCTGGCTCACCGCTGCAAAGCCTTTAAGCACCACAAGTAGTCTCAGAAACATTAGTTTCTTGTATTTAAAGGTAATTTGAATTTGTAAGCTATGCATCAAGTCTAATAGCATGTTGTGAATGACGAATGAAGAATGTTTAGCAAACTAATAAACAATTTAAGACATCTAAAAGACCTACTATTCTTAAAACAAGATTCACACCGATGTATCTTTACAATGGTTTTGTCTCTTTCTTGTACCTTTTAGAATAGGTGATCTTTTGATCAATAGCAAGACTTTCCAATGGCAGAATTATCTCTGCTCTAACTTGCCATCTGATTATTGCATGAGTCAGAATTTCTTCACCTACCAGCATAGATATTAACACATAATTCATCCTGTGCATGTCAAGGGGGCTTTTCCTGTAAAGCTTATTAAATCATGTAACTTGAGAAGCAAAATAACTGTTCTGATGATTCTGCTCTCTAATCAGAGCAAATACTGCCTTTCTTTCACACTCTTCACCTTCCAGGAAAAAGCTATTAATAGTTAGTACTATGGTAATTTTTATATGGTAAATATATTGTCAATTGTGTCTGTTAGTGGCTGTTTTAAATACAGTAGAAAAAGTTCCAAGGAGCTTCATAGTATTCAGTTCTGAAATAATAATAACAAAAAAGAAAACTTTCCTGCTAACTTCATCAATCTGTGATTCATTTATGGCTTGCAAAATGAAAGATGACAATATTCAGGAATTTAAAGAGAATTAGTTGCAATGGGATATTCACCAAAAAAAAAAAAATTTAATTTGGCAAAGCATACAGCAGCTTTTAGCAGCTACATTGATAGGTCTCGCTCATGAATTTGTCTCTACTATTAACATAGTAAAAGCTGTTCTCTCTACTCTGTGGTTGAACATGCAGCTAAAACAAGTTTTATTTTTCCTTAATAGTCAGTGAAGGCTTTTCCTTTTGTTTTGTTTATTTATGTAATTTGTTTTGCATATTTTTTTTTCCTTTAGATCACTTACAAGTAATTAAATTGCCTACTTCCCCATTGACGGCAGACTCCTACACAACCCAAACTCTTCTGTGATCTTACCATCGGTTCCTTCTGCTTCATCTAGGGATTGTCTTATCTCAAGCATCTGACTACTCTAATATAAAAGAAGCTGTCCCTTAAAGAAAGATTTTATGAAAGTGTGTATTGTTGTTCCATAACCTCTGATCTTTGGCTACCTTAAGTCTAATAAAGGAAAACAGGGAAAAAATGACTGATAAAGGTAAATTTAAGCTATGTTTACAGCTCAATATGCAGTCATCTGCACTCACAATGCTTTTGACTCATCTACTCCCACTCTGCAAGAAATTAACAGCAATGTTGCTTTGTGAATTCTGGGGCTGATCTGTATTATCTCATATTTCTACCACAACTTGGATCATCTGGAATAGTGCTCTAATTGATACCTGTTACTCTGAAGAAATGGTCTTCATACCAGAGATTGTCAACTGAAGGGTTGTGCTGTTGTTGTTCCCCTAGTAAAGGCAACAAAGACGGTTGTACAGGAAGAACAGAAAAAAAAAAAATTAACACTATTTATAAAGTTTTAGTGACATTTCCTGGATTTGAGCTAATTTTCAAGTGAATAATAAATATATGTCCATCCAGCTGAAATAGTATGAGAGAACTGATAGGTGCTTCTGGTTAGTATGTCATCTAAATGTGCAGTGAGATCAGTGTTTAAGGATTCTAGCTTCAGTGCTTTTTCACGTTTGCGGGGAAGTCTGACTTTGCTGAAGCAGCATAGGAAGCTTAAGAGCTTTGCAACTTCATGGGAAAGATTGTGTTGTGCAACATGGGAGATCTTGACTTACATTACCACTCTTGTCAGCATAAATAGACATGTGGAAAATTGCATCTGAATCAGCACCCAAATGTCAATACTATGAGTATATCTGAAGCCTGTGCTCTAACCATAAGGATATATATATATGCTCTTACCAAGTGGAAAATCTCATGATGAAATCTATAAGTTGAGGTTTAATTTTAATTAAATACTTTTAAAATCTTGTTTTTGTTCCAGTCTGTAATTAAACAAATGTCAAAGTCTCAAACGTTACTACAAAATAGAACTGGCAGCTTCTGCAAAGCTCTGATCTGGCATGCTCTCTTAACATTATTTGCAGAGGGTGGATGTTTTGGCAGATAATAATCACAGAATTGGAATGGAAGTCTTCATCCGCAGACTTTTCCAAGCTAGTTCTTCAATAATAAGCCATATAAATTTAGACCCTTAACCATATACCAGTCACTTCAGAAGTGACAGTTCAGGATTTATAAATCAGATTATATTCCTAGTATGAAATTATACATATATCTATCATAGAGAATGCTATTTAACTATTTTAATTTTTTTTTCCTTTCTAACTAAGCATATTAATAAAAGTATAAACAGAGTTTAATTTTGTATTTGGCAACATCCTTTATTATTCTGGTGACCATGACATGTTGGAACATGCTACAGCTTCTAACTGCATCCAATTGAATGTGAGGCAGCTTAGTCAGGTTGAAAAGGTATTGCACTTGTAATCCATTCAACTGTAGTATTTAATTTGTTGGTTTTAATCTCAAAATTGGATCTTATAAATGAGGTAAATAGGATATAATAGACAAATAGGACAAAATAGGATAAATATGTATTTTAATATATAATAGACTATGTATTAAGTAAATAGATAAATAAGATAAATAGGATTAATGCTCAGAGTAAATGCAACCTGAGCATTTTCTCAGTAACTAGACCTCTACGTGGAGGGTGCACCTTCTGGCTAGGCAGGAGAGGAAGCGCCTAGGGTAGAGGGAAGCCCTGCATGGAACAAGGAGCCACACTTCCAAAATACTGGAGAGAAACACACTTCTGGAAGTCCTACAGGGGACTGTGGAGCTTTTCGTCACCTGAGTACAACCCTGGAGAATGTTGTTCTGTAAGGATATGTGGGCGATAGAGATATGCTGATTTATAAACTTCTTTTATTTCTATTTGATCTCTCTGGATTTCCCATTATTTTACAAAGTTAAATGTATTAGCTTATGTTCTGATGAAATCTAATTTAAACACTCCACCTGAAGTTCTGCCTCATCAGAAAGACTTCTGCCTTTTGCTTGTGTATGTCACACAGATACCAAATATGCCAGTGCCCAGCATCATAATAAACAGCTTTCCCATTTTGCAGAGGAGACTGTCCTTCATTGTGGATTGTTAGTAGTGCAGCTAAGGAACAAGAATGCGGAAAATATTGTTGTCCTTCCTTCTAATCACTTAATATTGACTCATTGGACAGTTACTAAAATCACTATATAAGTGTTATAATTTATGTCACTGTTATGTTTATGAAGTAGTCGTTGTTTCTGTAAAATTGCTTTAACTGATCTTAGGTGACTAACTTGAGCTACATGCAAATGAGAAAAATTGTTGTTCTAGAATACAGTAATTTATGGCTGCATGCTTAAAAACCATACCAAAACTTAAGCATTGGATATCACCATAAATTTTTAAGTGTTTTTCTTTTTAATTTTTTTTTGTAAGATGCAGTAACTTTTCTACTATAGAGTGGCCATTCATTTTAAAATATTTTAATTATAGCAGTGGAGAAAAACAGAGCAACAAATAGAAGTGATACTATAGAAAAATAACACCATAGAAATTCTGGAGAGGACCTCATTTCACAGTGTCTTTCAGTATTTGTGTACAGGTACAGATGAATTACAGGGCTCCTGAGCAACTTACTATTTCAGAGATTAGTAGCTAAAGAATTAATATGAATACCAATAAATGGGAGAAGTACAGCACTGTGACTGTACATAATCTGCATGTTGTATAAGAGGTGATAATGAACAAAGTTCAGGAAACTAGGCCTTGGAATTAAAGAATAAAAAACTGGTTCAAGTACAAAGCCAACCAGAATAAAATAGTTCACAGACTTCGGGTCGGGCTGAATATTGACTGTAGGACTGGGCTATAAAACTTACCTCAAAAACTGTTGTTAATTATCCATTTTCAGTGCCACATTTCATATTTTAATACTGAATTATTACGACTAGACACTAAATTATAATGCACTGGACTGAGTTATTTATCTCTACATAGACAGCTTCACAGTCAGAGCTAAGCAAACGCTATTTTGACAGACAATGGAAAACTCCTGTATACTTGCCCTTAATGTGCTCAAATTTTTCATTCTTATTCCATATTATGGATATATATACCATACTATGGACAGATATAATATTAATAGAATCCTGTAGGATTTTTTTTTTTTCCACAAAATTTTCTTATTCTTAAATGATTGGTAAAAATAGTATGATCTTTACTGTTCTAAGTATGCAGGCAACACTTACCTTTCTGCTCTGTGAGACGCCTCATTTCCATTGGTTAATGTCAGCTGAGAAATCAACTGAGCCTTGACATTTTTTACTTAAGACTGACAAATAAAAGATAGTGGCAATAAATAACAAACTTTCAGAACTAGAACCCTGTGCAGTAGCAATACGGTGCTTTGTATTAAACTTTTAAATACCAAAGCTGTGCTAAATTTTAGCAAGGAGTTGTGTTGCTTCACTAGTGGATGTTAGAACATTTCACCAATTCATACACGCAAGACTTACTAAACTTTACCCCTGAAAATGATCTATGCATGTGGGCACAATGGTCACTGAGAGGAGAGGATGAATTTGGAATTATCTTGTGCACAATTAAATTCACTACTTTGCCCTTTTGTTTCCCACCTAAATAGCCTGTTCTGCATAAATTTGAGCACCTGTAAATTCATGCTTTTTTTTTTCTGTTAAAAAGCCTCCTTTTATTAAACTGATATTTTTATACAAATGCTTATTTCAGACTCATCTTTTCAATCTGTTTCCCCTACAAGGTCTAGGATCATACATTTCTTCTCAGAGTGTTAATCATTTTCTTTAGCTCAGATAATATTTATATATACCTTGAGGCATGTCAGGACTAAAGATGAAGAAGCTGCTATAGGCCTAGATCTGCCTGACCAAAACTTCTACAGTCACTGACAAGATCATTCAACCAGAAAAATGAAGTTACGCTGTTGCTAAATACTGCTGATGTACTTAACAATGACAGACAAGAAAAGTTGGAAAGGTCATGCCTTAACTCAAGCACAGTTAAACCAACTCCTCTTTCAACTGATTCAGAGCTGACAACTATACACACTGACCAACACCTTGGATGCCTGTCCTTATTACTGAGTTACTGAATAAAAGGCCTAAATTTTATTATCTATCCGATCTTCATTCACTTCTACCACAGATACCTGAGAAATACAGTTGTAAAAAATGTGTACTTTCCTTTTCCCCTCCTCTTCGAATTGACTTGACTTAGTTTAAGCAGTCAAACTGAACTAGTGTCACTTGCAGCACACATGCTGTTGGCTCTCCTGTTCAAAGAGTTTACATTTTTGACCCAATCTGAGGGAAGTGACATGAACACGTTAAGATAAGGTGCTTGTTGCAGAAACTAAGCTGTTCCACTTGCAGTAGAATGCTGCATTCAGTTGTTCATTTATTGCAGCCTTGTGTCAGAGCAACAAGGCTGACAAGAAATTGAATCAGCAGGCAGTGGTAAGAATTGCATTTTTAAAAGACAGTAGTGGTTGTTGATTTGGAAGAGAGAAGAAATTAGTCATTAGTTTTCCCACCTGTTCCTGTGCTAAATATTGGCATTAATTAGCTAGTTCAGAAATGCCAGGCAGCTGAGCACAGGAGGTTCAGTCTAAGTGGCTTAAAGTGCTACCTGGAGGTTTATGACGCTGTTCCTTCAGTAAGACAGGAACCTGTAACAGCAACACTCTAAAGCACGCTTAATGTTACACACTTCTCTCAGTCTCTTCTCTTTACTAAGAGAGGACTTTCATACTGCATGATTTTTTGGTCTGGATTCTTTTATTTTCATTTAACTGATTGTCAGATTCATGATATGTAGGAATGAGGCTTCTTTTTATATGAAATTTTGTATGAAGAGTATTAAAAAATAAAATTCTATTTTTGAACATAAGAGAAATTAAGAAAATAGTACCTAAGTTTTCCCCTTCTAATTCCAAATACTTTTAGTTATTCTTACCATGATTTTTTTTTTTTTCTCTGTAATTAGTTTTAAGCTTCCCCTCTCCTTCCCCAGTAATCATGAGCTGAATATCTGGAATATAAGTGTCTCTGATCTGACTCTTATTAGCTCATAGCACAACTCCCTCTGGCTGTTACTATTCCAATTTTGCATTTGTTTTCAACAACGAGTGAAACAGAACAACAGTCAGAACTGTAGTGATCATTTATTTTCGTATTCCTGTCCTGAATTAAACCAATTTTTAATTGGCTGAAAAACTGTGATAACACAAATGGCAATCCACAACCCAAACTACTCAGATGAAATACAAACAAAAAGTTAGCGAGCTATATACTGTCCCTAACTTTCTAGCTTTTTCTTTCTAATAAACATAATCCAGGCCTAGAGTTTTTATTTCCACTGATGGAAACTGCCATAATTTTGCATCAACTATAAATGGTCTCATTATGTTATGAAGGTAGACAGCCCCTCAATATTAATGACTTTGGAGACCGGTGGACTCTATTGCCCTTATTCACTGTGCAAAGCAGTTATTTGGTTGAGATGATTTGTGGATCTAGTGCTGCTCTCCAGAGAACTGCAGGGGAGTTGCTTTATTTTGCCATCTCTGTGTTGTTGTCAGCTTCAGGTGTGCTGCTAACAAATGTCTCAGACTGAGGCACACATACAAAGCACCTAGATATTAGTGAACAAGGAGGGGAGAAAGGGAGCCATCAACTGCGAACCAAAGATATTTTTCCAGTGCTGTACCATAAGTGGCAAACTTGGATTTGTCCTTCTAAGAGATGTGGTAAGTTATTAATCTGTTCTGTTTGTGTTTCCTGTTGGTTTTGGTTTTGGTTTTTCTTGGGGGTTTTTTGGGGTTTGGTTTTTTTTTTTTTTTTTGGTTTGATTCTTTAGGGACTCTTTGGCCAGAGAGGAAGAAAATTACTTCTGCTCCCTTTGATTTACCTTCAGGAGTGGTCATACTGCCCGACAAATAGGGTGGTTGAAACTGGCCTTTGGGCATCAAGTGCATTGTTATTTAAGGAAGAACCAGAAGCTTGTCATTTTCTGCAAAAATATCCTGCCCCCACTGGTTTAATTTCTCCTGGCAGTAAATGATACCAGGAAATAAGCCATTGGGGTCGTCATTATCAGGATTCATGCTGCTGCTTTCAATTTCTCTTTAGTTTTTTCTCCCCCAGAACACCACATAGTCTGCCTAACAATTATTTTATATTTGCTGCAGTGTGGGGTATGTTCATCAATGCTTCAATTAGACGTGGAAACCTATAATTACTGTCTCCACAGCCAGAAAAATGTGAAGTTTCATTTGTGATGATGAATATGCAGTTCTTTTTAAAAGTTCTTCAGTGTATTATTAGAAAGTGAAGGAAAAAAAAGAAACAGAGGGGGATTTGTCTGACATTTCCACTAGGGAAATGGCAGTTATATTGAGACACTTTTGTCCCTTTTAGTAGCAAAACATCAAAGACTACACCTTTTCTTCAATGTACAGGACATGAGTATAGAGACTACCTGTAATCTACTTAAGATAACTTTAAAGTACATACCATTTATATAGATGAAAAGAATATTAACAGCATTGAGATGTGCATTTGTGCGCTTTTCTAAAGAAAATAAGAGCGTGCCTCTGTGTAAAAGCACGTTCTAGCCATTGGCTGAGATTAGCAAAGAGTTTTTATACATTTAGTCTGCCCAGTCTTGGGGTACATCTTCGAGTTTTATAACACTCAAGCCAGTGTTCTAAGGGAAGAATTATACTTCAGAGAGCTCTGCTTCCCTGCTCCCACTTTCAGCTTAGAGCTTTCCTCCAAGGAGGCCGCACCATGTTCCTGCCACCCACTATTGTATCTTTTATTTTAGCCAGCCAGGAGTCATTGCAAAAGCTTTGTGCTTATTTGTCTGATCTGACTGTACTGAAATTACTCCTGTTGTATAGCACCGTAAGAGATCCTTTTAGACCTTAATCACTGTGCACTGCACTTGTTCTGGTATTACACAACCAGGGAATGAAAGCACTTCAGTCATAGGTTGTCCCTGTCTCTCACAGGCCCAAGCTACTGCAGAGAATCAGAAACATCTTGGCTTACCTTCCTTCTTTTTTGAAATCCGTGCTAGGTATAAGTCAAGTGACTACTGTTTTTTGTAGCCACTGGTATCCAGTAGAAAATGGTACATCTTGCCAACTTCTTCTTTGACACCTCCATTTTAGAAATCCTGCATAAATTGCTTCAAGGACAGTGCTGTCTATT
>WHYT01014997.1:85841-122818 GCA_009806455.1 Tetrax tetrax
TTTTTTATATATATATATATAAGTCTTATTCTGTTAAAAAAAAAAAAGAGTAGTGAATTGGCACATTTAAGTTGTAGTCAAAAAGGCTGCAGCAGAACGTGTCTGCGTGGAAAATAGTGCTGATTCTCAAAGATGCTCACGATTCACAACAGCAAGGTACAAGTGACTCCCACACTATTTTCAGTTGGCCTCTGCTAAACACGATTTGTAAGTTCCTGATGTTTTAGATGTAATGGGGACCATATGACACTGGGAGGATAATAAAGAAGAGGCAATGGAAGATTAAGGTTACTGAGTAAAAGAGTCATTGTCAACTAGATTTGTAACAGAAAAGATAGTGTTGATAAATAAATGGCAGGGCTATATCTCAGTGGGTGGATAGGACTATTCACAAGGTGGACCTCACTTAATTCTTATTCATAAATTCAGAATTGTTGAAAGTCAAGCAGAGATAGACTTTGCAAAGGAAATTACAACAAGTGAAAAAGGTTCTCTAGAAAATAGGAAAAAAAAAGTGGAGTTGCGATGTGTTAAAAGTGAGTATTGTCTCAAAGATAATACTGGTCTGGCTTAAAAATTAAATGAATACTTCACCTTATTTTTCAATAAAGAGAACTCTATAACCCAGGAATAAAGAGTACTCTATACACAGAGACTAAGGCAGGATGGCTAATGGGACTGACTATATAGAAATGCAAATTACAATAGCTAAGGTGAAATAAAACTCCATATTGAAGGTGGAAAGATTAGGTAATCTTTATCAGAGATGCTGAATAATTGGCAGATAAAACAAAGTTCAGTAGCATGGATTCTTACTAAATGTTATCAACAGGTTTCATACTTAATAGCTGAAGAAAAGCAAAATTAGTAGCTGCAATTAGGAGAGGGATAAAATGTAGGGAAGTAGCTATAAACATATTAGGGTTGATAAAATGCAAGAATTCAGGAGGAAACATGAAGGAGTTTACCTATTTGACTATAGCTATTAAAAGACATCCTGATTTACCAAAAGTGGATTTTATCCAACCAGTCTGGCATTTTCCTTCAAGTTTAAAGCTTTGTCTTAATGAGGTTCCCAATATTAGAGTTAGGCATAAAAACCCTACAAATATTTTCATGAATACTCAGCTCATTTTAATAGATGCCACTTTAGTCATGGCCAATATTAATAATCAGCCTTATTTTATTGGCATAAACACATCACACTGTTCAACTGTACTTTTCAACTGACATTTTCCTCTTTGTAAACACTACTGCCTCTGCCATTTTAGCATTAATGAATTTTAAGTTCACAGTAAAACTATGAGGATGGGAAATACCATCTTGATTTTGGAGACAAGAGCTGAACCACTACAGGGTAAATAAAGAGAACCAGCAAGGGAATTTGTGGATGAGGCAGGGTCACTCTGCCTCACTCTACTCAGTCTCTTCTTCCCTAGATCCTGTCTTCTGTTTTACAATTATCATGGACAGATTAAATAGTCACTCCCAGTACCTTTTCTTTTTCCAAACTGTCGATATCAAAATATCTATATTTGTTTGCACTTCATTTTGGTTACGGCAGCACTATAGTCCTTTCCTGCCAGAAGTCCCTATAGATTTGTAACCCAGCTTAAAAATAACTCAAGTACCAGTCACAGAGCAGCTGGGGCAATACAGCACTGATTTAAACCTCACCTGAGAAGCTGGATAAATATTGAATACAATAGTACTCCAGTTATTTCAAAAGTATCTGTGTAGAGGAAGATTGGGTTGACCTAAAATGAGATTTCCACAGGTAAGCTAAAGGCTCTGTTCACTATCCTAAATGTAGATGCTCTGGAGTATCTTACCTGAATTCCGCGTGTTGGTCCAGAAGGAAATGGACATCTCAGAGGTTCTGTGTCATGTAACAAATTCTAATTTTTTTTTTAAATTGTTTACTAAATTGTTGTTTCTTATTTACCAAATACAGAATTTGTTTTGTCAGACTTGATCCTCAAAGTCACAAATAAGCTCCAATTAAGAATACATATATACCAAACATTTCTTCTACAGAAGATAGATAGGAGTAAAAGCAACTACAGGCTTCTGGGGACTAAACTTGGTTCAAAGATATATTTAAGCTTTTTGTAAATGGTAATTAACTTCCTCAGAAAATATTTTTTTTTTCTCAGAATTCTCAGGAAAAATACTAACACTGTATGTACTGACCCTAAATGCTGACATTTTCTATGTTCCAAGTGAAATACCACTTAAACTGAGGTTTGTTATTGTTCTGCCCAGTCCATTTTGGTATTTTCCAGTATTTTGATGCTTGAGAACTGGAGACTAGTGGTTGGTAAACTTGAAAGTGCCAAAACTGCTTATTTAAAAGTGCTGGTTTGAAAATCCCATTTTTTTCTTTTAAAATTCCTTTGAACTCTTCTTTGCTGAGGGACTTTCATGTGTATGTGTGTTTCGGGGTGTGAGTGCAGCCAGATCATGGATTGGAGAGCCTGTGTGGCTGTGGTGCCAGCAACTGCAGAGACACCAGCGAGTGGATGTTGATGCCAGCAACTGGAGTGGGACCTCAGGTCTCAGGGACCCATGTGTCCATGTCCATGCCCATGTCCGTGTCCGCGCCCATTTCTGTGTCCATGTGTGTGTGCACTTGTGCCAGCAGCTGAAGCATGGCTGTGGCCTCAGAGGCTTGTATGTTCAGGTGCCAGCAGCTGGGCAGACTGGGTGTCTGAGCCCAGCTGTGAGGCCACCCACATTGTACACATGCACATATACATATTCCCACTAGCAGACCTCCATCCTGCTCAGACAGAGAGAGGAGCAGGATGAGGCTATTTGTGCTGTCTGTATTCGTGTGATTGCTCTGTGAGTTTGTTGTGTTGATCTGTGTGGCCAGACCTAAACGTATGTGGTGTGCACCTATGCTCCATATATCTCTGCATGTGTGTACTGGGAATGTGTGCTCAGCCTCACTGCTGGTTGGACCTGGGAGCATGGAGCTGCAGTGGCCTTGCCTCTCCCAGGCTCCTAGATCTGGTCTGATTTTCCCCCAGCAAAACCAAAAACCCCCAAGTACCACTTTCTGGACAAAGAGAGGTTTTCTTTTGTATAAGATTGAGATTTTTCCTTTCCATAGATGAATTTGTTCTACCAGAAGTCACCATCTGCACTGAAGTTTCTAATAAATAGCTGTTTATTTCAATGAGATGTTAAGCTCTTCCCTTTCTTTGCTGTCTGTTTGGCATTCCTGACTGATGGAAGCCATCTTTCATTGAATGTCTCTTTCTCTGTCTGCGCAAGCATTAAAACCACATATGCCACCAACACTGAAACATGTTAATCATATGCAGAGTAAATGCTCTTGAGTGCAGTCATGTCTAATCTCAGTCAATCATTTTTGGTTGACAACAGAGCGGAGATGTCTGATTCTCAATCACTTCCTTATAAATGTGCTGTAACTCCTATTCTTCTTCCCAACCACATTCCAAAAATGCAACATTTTGAAGCTGTTGCAAGAACTGGCAAACAAATGAGAAGATAAGGCTTGAAGTCAAAATGATCATCAGCTGGTCAACAGAAGTCAGAGCAGGCAAATTGTTGTTCCCCTACATCCCTTCCAAAATAGTGTTACAGGTGGAGGGCAGAAGTTGTCAACCATTAACAAACTTCTTTCACATCTTCCTCCTCTGAAATGTCAAATAGATATCGTATCTGTTGCTTGCACATGGTGCTGGTGTTACTGTTGGAAAACAGAAGACCTAAGATGACACATGTGGCTTCATTGGCTGGAATGGAGTTGTGGAATAGCTTTCAAAATAGTCCATTGGTATTCCAAGATGATTCAAAATATATGTTTAAATAGCCTTTCTGCCACACTAGTGGCTGATTACTAAGTTAAGTTACATCTTACCATTACTTTTCAGAGACTAGAATTTACAGTTGGCCTCGGCTTGTTGGCATATGCCATACCATGCTTAAAATGGATTGTAATTTTACCTCTAGTGAATTTCTTAACTGAAAAAGAGACATTCAGTGTATATGGTTCAGTGCTGTCATTTTGAAGCTGCAATGACCTTTTCAGTCTGGAATGGTTTTACACCAAAGGACTTGCAAATGGACTCATTTATACCTTACATGCCCAATATTTTGGATTTATTCCAGGACAAAGCCAAGGTTTTTAATGTTATAAATGTGTATCTCGGTCTTAAATGCCAAACAGAAAGCACAGTAAAAACCCTGATTCTTCGGGACCAGTAGGATATTTGCCATTGAGTTTAATCAGCCCCAAACTTAATCCTCTGTAATAAAAGCTTTCTGTTTTATGACTACATATCAAAGGTTAACCACACATTCATGCAGCAATGTTGTGTTCCATGAATATTGTGCTGTGCTGTAAATTTTTCAGTTTTGAAATTATTTCCCTGCTGTCTGACAGAGTAGAAAGCAAGGAGAGGAAGGAGAGAGAGAGAGAGGGGGCCACTCTATCAAGGGAAGATGTGTTCTCAAAGAATTCAGACTATCTCCTCTTCTGCTGTAATTAGATTTACAGGACTAACAGGTAGCTGTACAGCACACATTTATCATATTCTCAAAGTCAATTTTCATAGTTCTTTCACTCACTCATACTCTAAAGTTTACATTTAACTTTTAATTAAATCTAGAGAATGTAAGATTGAGTAAAAGTTACATTTTTCAGGTTAATTTTGAAATGCTTACTGAATATACATTATTGCTCTGTGGTTCAATTGAATTTCATTTATTAAAGATCCCTTTTTTCCCCGTAAAACTACTTAGACTCCTATGGCATCCTGTTTTCTTCAAAAAGAAGCTTGATTTTGTAAGCAGTAAATGGTCTCCATCCGGGCTGTAAAATATGTGCTGAGATTTTTTTTTACATACTATTTGCTTTTTGCTGTATATCTGTTTCCTTGTGGACCTCTATTGGTAATAAGTTTGTCCTACTGCAGTGAACACCACATTTAACATTTTTCAAATAACTGTCTCATATTACATGTGTTACCATGTTTGTAAATAATTTTATGTTTATATTTACTATGTGATTGCACGGCAGCTTACACATGTATTATCTAGATGAATTAGGAATGAAGGGCTAATGGACTGCAACAAAGTAGTGTTTGTCTCTGTGTGCTCTGCAAAGGGATACCTGAGCAAGTTCTGGGTGGCAGTCCTCAGCAATAGAGGGAGAGGAGCTGTGCTACAGCCTTGCTTTCTCTGGGTTCGTAGTTTCTTCAGATTTCTCAGGCTTCTTGGAGTATCTAATTAGCCCACTTCATATTGTATCACACTGCGCTCACACCAGTGCGCTCTTCTGACACCAGTGCTAGCTTTGTCTGTCTTTCTAGTTTCCCTTACCAGTAGATACACCTAAGGTAAGCAGAAACATAATAGCAACAGACAATATTTCTATCTCATTTAATTTTTCCATGGAAATAAGCAGGATTGTTCAAAATTGTATGTTATGTTCACTTACAAGTGGTACGGCAGTGAGCTGGACACCTGTGAAGGAGAGCAGCCATTTCAGGAGAGCAGCTGTTCTTGTGTGTGTGGTGAGGAGAGACTTCCACATGACGTGGCAGGAGGGTGAAGCTAAGGAGAAAATACAGGAAGGAGATTTACAGGGGACTACTGAGAAGGGCAAGAAAAAAACACAGACGGGGCATGTAAATAGAGACATTTTCTTGGTGGTGAATAAAACTGTGCTAAATTTGGTGAGAAATGAGCTGACCACAGCTAAGTTTGGTATCAAGGATAAGGAAATAAAAAACTGTTTACAAGCCCTTTTCCCTTTTTGTTCCATCTTACTTGGTCTTTATTCCCAAAAAGCTAATCATTCTAACTTATTCTCTAATAAAAACTTGAGGAGGTTTTGAGTTAGAAAACATTCTCAGCTCAGGAGAGCTTACTAAAGGAGAACGGAGATGCACCTAAAAGTGGTGCTTGAATGGGGGGCCCAACACACTTGCTATTTGAGAATAATTATTTGTTCCAAGGCTATTGGTACTGAACAGTCTGACTTAGAAGTGTGTTCTGTTTCTGCCTAATTAACTCTTAAATACAAGATTGTCCTGATACAAGTCTCTGTCATCATAATATCTAAATATTAGAAGCAGTCTGACACTCCTCTGCTTTTCACCAGCTAAAAAGTACTTGTTTCACACATTATCATATTTTTTTTTATAGAAAGAGACCTGTATTCTCCTAAATGCTACTCCATATAACACGTGGAGGAGAGCTAGAGCTAGAGAAATGCATTTGATTTTATGATACTAGTGCTTAAAAAGAGAGATTTCAGGATCACATAATCTCTGTTTTTACACTTTTATGTATGCTTCCAGTATTTGGAACAGAACTTATTTAAAATATCACTAAGTAGTGATTCATTGGTTAACACCCACCTAACTAATGTCTCAATGCTGCTATGAGCTAGACTCTACCAGGTGCTGAACTATGCTTATGGCTATTCTTGGCCCTTCCCCCTCTCAAAAAAAAAAAAAAAAGAATACAGAAGGACATGAAATTTTCACTTTCAAATATTTCAGTTAGCTGGATTCAATCACAAACCTCAAAGATCTACTCACAGTTTCATCAAATGAGAAGAAGGTAATGCATAGTAATGTGTTCTCCTGCAGATACACACAATCTTTTATAGTAAGAGAAGAGGGAATATTTCTTTAGGGCTGAAATAAAGGACATGTTAAGGTGGATTGTCAAAGTAGTCCAGTTGAGGTGGTAATGCAATGTGAATTATTAGAAATTCATTTTGGCATTTAAGGCATCTGGATTTGTATTATTGTTATGGTAGATAATATATTAGAATATAGTATAAGGTTATTAGTTTTTCTTCAACAATTTTCAGATTTAAGTGTGCATATTTACAGATCTATATATACATATATACATGACATCTTCGTATATTCTTAATTTTCAATTAAGCCCTTGTTTACTTGGAGACATTAGCCATCTATAAAGCCTATGAGGAAATCTTAGTAGAAAAAGCATTTAAATATTTATATTACCTTAGAATATAATCTTCATAAAGGTGATTCTTATCTTGGTGGAATCATGCAAGTCCTGGGACCTTTAACGTCATTATTGTGATGAACTCCTTAGAAAGCCATTGCTAAAACTGACTTTTATGTGCCTCAGAAAATGAACTTGCTTCTCTACGATGACATATTGGAGTTTTTCAATATTAACCCTTGCAGAAGTATGATGTATTTCTTAAATCATTCCCTTTTCTAAGTTATTGTTTTCAATAAAGATCAATTTTATGTCAGATCCTACATTCTAAACAGAGGAGGAATGAGTTATTGTAACTCAACAACTGTTTAAGGTTATAAAAATAGTCAAGGTAAGGAAAACAAAAGACCACCCATTTTGAACCACATTCTTAAAGAAATATAAAAGAAACAAAGTAGAAGAGTATGTCTTCTCTTGCTGTATCTCCTCCAGCTTGTAGGAACTTCTTCAAGTATGCTTCATAGATACGGACTTTCACAATATTTTCAAAATTTCTTTTTTTTTTTTTTATCTCATCTTATTCTCTCCAAAACCTATGAAAATAAGTTTTGCAATAAGACAACTGCCCACAACAAACTGCAGTAATTTAGTGAGAAACTAATTTCTGTTATCCTGTGTAAATACTGAAATCGATATCTTCTAAATCTATTTGTCCAAGCTTCCTACAGATTGCTTGAGGTCATTGATTTTCAACTCTATGCAAGTATGCAAAGTTCATCGTAGTCAAACCATAATAACAAATCTAATTAATGATAGTTTCCATCAACAAGATGTGAAGGAAAATATGTGGTTGTGCCAAGTCAACAGGCAGTGGCAGAAAGAATTTTTTATGACAGTAGGTGGCTTTCCAAAAGTTCAGAGCTGTTTTTATGTTGATGATCCCCTTTCATGCAATGAATTGTGCTAGCCCAGACTTCTGCCTTTTAGGTGGCATTCAATGATACCAGCCCCCAAACTCACCCTTGTAATTTAACCGGCTCTGCACACTAACTTCCCCCAAACATCTCTTTGAGAAACCTAACGACTTTCTGTTAATTTCTATTATATCTGAGTGTTCTGCATCTCTAAAAGCTAAAAGTACCTCAAGTTTGTAGAAACTCCAGAAACATTATTTTTATTATTATTCTGCCAAAATAAATTATAGGTCCTTATAAAATTCCAAACAGTTAAAAGTAAAAAAATAAAAAGGTTATAATAACTTCAAATAAACATATAAGAAATACATAAAACCAATCTCCCAAAATGTGATTTAGCTTTTTGATGAGATAGTTCTTAGCTGAAATATTTTTAAAATCCTCTCAAGATCTGGGTATTCAAAACTCCACAGAAGACTCTGTTCCTGTTTATGAAACTGTTCAACTGCTTGTTTTTGTGCCAGGCTTGGCATCTCTACTTCAAGCCTGTTCCTATCCAAGTTGATACTGCCCCTTCTGACAAAGAGGCTTGTCACTCTTTCGCCTGGGTACTTTGTGTAAGTAAATCTTCAGATTTTTTGGGGCTACCACTTTCTTTCACTAACTCAGAAATTTAGAGAAAAAAAATGCAATTTGGATTAGATCTTGATTTTTGTAAGAATGAAAAAAAAAATGTAAAAAAAAGTACATTGATGAAACTATGTTGGGTAAATTCTTTTGAAATAGTTCTTGCATAAGACATTAACTTCTGGAAAGTATATTTGGATTGTTTCTCATTACATCAGTCTCCACTAAAATGATACACATTGTGAGTCTACTCATAGCTCCACAAACATTTGAAATGTAATATAATGAAAATTCCATATTAAAATATTTGTATCTTTTCTGCAAAAAAAAAGCCCCAAAATTTTCTGAAATCGCAGAAAATATATAAAAATAATGAAGGCTCACTGCGCTTTTGCTGTCCCCATCTGTTCCCCACAATTTTGCCAGATATTCAAGATTAAAACCAACACATTCATAATACTTATGTTTCTACCGCCCTCCTCTATTTTAGTGGAATAGGAGAGTCATCTGTCAGCCAGCAGTTGTGAAATGATGTGTGCTCTGTCTTGTATTTATTGTTTTTACAAAGTTGAATTAAGAAAACCACCAACTTCCAAAATCTTTGGCTTTGTTCCTCTGTGCAATAGGAAAGCTTCTGAATTTTGGTAAGTCACAAAGGATGGGAGCGCATTTTTTTCCTATACTGTATGTGGCTGCATTTGTGGATGTTTTTTTCCTTACAACTAGCAGTCAAAATACATCATAAAAAGGACAATTAATCACTTGGCTATCACACTGAAATAAGACAAAGTCAGCACATGCAAATACTGTGTCCTGCTCTACTTGAATCATACCAATTTCTGACAGATACCTAAGGGACCTGCCTTATTTTTACACTTTAGCAACATTTGTGCTGCTCATCACACCAATAAAATTTATGAATTTGAAATCTGTGAATTTCTAACATGGATACATCCTCCTTTAAAGCATAAAATTATGGCTTTGGGTCTAATGTGGTATGTTAGAAAAAAGGTCAAAATTTTTAGAAGTTTTGTATAATCTGTCTTTTCTTGTTTCTGATTAATAAAATATGAAATACTGCTGTATTAAAAGGGCCAAAACGTCATCTACTTGGTAAGCGAGGAGGGCTTAAATGATGCCTTTTGGAAGGCCACGGAATGGTCGTATGGAAAAATACACACACCTAGTAATTACAGCCTAGCATATAACTCATGACTCAAGCCATCATTCCCTGAAAGGAATAATTTGGTTAATTAGCCTTCTTTTTTTTGTTTTGTTTCTTGTTCACTTACTTTTTAATGTTGTTTGTTTATTGAATTTTTGAGGGTGTTATTATCTTAACTGAGCAATGAGGTTTTACTCTTTGTAATCAATGCACTCACCAGTTTTCCTTAAGATTCTAGATAAGACCAAAATCATCAAGGTTTTTTTTTCTTTCTTAAATCCAACAGAGATTTTGCTATTTAGCCTTATCTATTAATTACTCACTACTTTTAAAAAATCAGTATTTATAGGGCTGCAACAGGGTTTGTAGGCAAGATGAATTAAATCATACAGCAGAAACAGATTGGCTGGAGGAATATAGTATGGGCAAAGACAGTTCCTGAGCACCTTGATAGGGTCATGATTTACTTATTTGCACACTCTTCAGGCTTCAAATTGCTTTGCATATTAACCTTTATTTAAGTGCACAACCCATTAAATGAGTATTATCCAACAGGAAGAATTTTCCATATTACCTGTAAGCATTGAAAAGGCTGACAGTGAAAGTTAAGATCAGTAAAAATATTAGGGGGCTTTTTGTTTATTTTGGGGTTTGGATTTTTTTTTAATAGTGGATGCTATTTTAAATAGTTGTAAAGCAAGATTTTTAAACTTGTCAACATATGTTCTCTCCCACCAGAAAAAATAAAATTGAAGAAGAAAAAAGGGAAGACAAGAAATGAATCAGCCATTATCAAGTTCAGTTTTACTTGTTTTCTAGTCAAGATAACAAAATGTACTGATAGGCAGCCGTAGGGAAAGTAGAAACAAATATTTTACCAGTTGGTTAAAAAATACCTTAGAGAGGGCTATAATATTTGCCTCAACAAATTTCTCTGAAAGGCAGTGGCGATGATGAGTTTCAAAGCACCAGCAGGTCGAGGGAGGTGATTCTCCCTCTCTACTCTTCTCTCGTGAGACCCCATCTGGAGTCCCTCATGAGGGTCATTAAGACCATAATTTGTGGGTTTGACTAGTTATGGTTTTGTATAAATTCTTTATAAAGTTATTTCTCGTCTGAAAAAAAAAACTGTGCCTGAAGTTATATTTTCTTCCATCCTGTTATTCCTGTGTATTACTCTGTTCACTACTCTTCACACAAAATAACAACAATTTAGGCAAATTGTTCTTTTTGTTCTTGTGAATTTTTTTAATAGTTGCCTAATGAAAATAATAATTGTGTTTGCTTTTAACAAGTTCCTTTCTTCCATGGCTGGGCCTCTTTTGTGTTTGACTTCTAACAACAGTTAAGCTATAAAAAAAAAGTTATTTCATATTCTAAAATGCCCATGTGCCCAAATTACAACTTTTGAAGTCATTGATTTCAAGGTTCAATGGCATTTCTCTCTGTAATTTGACAATCTAATTATTAAAGCATTTTGACAGAGAAAAAAAAAAGCTCAACAGAACTTGTAACTAATAATGAATCTACAGGCATGAGCAATGAAAATAAAATTTACTTAAAGAAGCATAGTTATATGAAATATGCTAGCATTTGCATTGAAGGAGTGGATGGAAAATAGGTCATAGCTCTGAAGCCAAACTATTCTGTTGTCTCCTTAAAGTGGACATGTTAAAAAAAATTACCAAAACACTTCCAATCCCTAAGGCTGCAGCATAAATACTCCAATACAGAGGAAGCATACCTCTTTAAAAAGGAGCGCCCCCCCACCCCCCCCCCCCCCCCGAGGGGATTTTGGGCTCCACTTCAGCTGGGCTGTGGTATTATACTTATTATACTGATTATTTCTGATGAAAAGATAAAAGGAAGTGATAATGCTTGTGCAAGGAATCACACAGACAAAGGAAACTAAATGTAGAATATATTCAAGCATCCCAAAAAACATCATCCATTTTGAATCATTCTGTGCAACCCTGCCATACAAAGACTGTTTGATTACATGACAGAAGGGAAGGGAGTGAGAAGGAAAGCTGGAGATGATGTTTTTCCAGCTTTCATGGTAAGGCTATGAAACATGTGGTTGCTGAATAGCTGTAAAGGGTTCAGCAAGCATCGAATACTTACCATGTTCAGCGAAAGTAAAAGGCCATTTGTGAACAAAGGCAGAAAAATGAAAAATACCTGGTAGAAAAGATCAACAAAGAAGCTTAGATAAAAAATGGAACAGACGAGGTACCAAAAGATAGCAAGAGATTTTTAAAGGCATGTGTTCTTTTCCTATCATCCAGTCAATATAGAAGGAGAAGCTGTGGGAAGACTTAAAATATGTGATAGCACGACATTCTACAGATGGCTTCTAGAGGTTTATTTATATCAGTTTCCCAGGTCAGGCTTCAAAGCAGGTAACAAATTTGCCCCCATGCTTCTCCCTTCCTCACTGTTTCCCTAGGGAACATGCTCAGGGGAACTCCTAGGCCATTGTAGCCCACCCTCACAGGTCATTTTAGTTATTGGATCTTCTGCCATTTGTGAAGAAACTCTGCAAGCAGGATCTAAACAACTCAAGAGTACCTAGCAGTTATTTGTTGGTTAACACAGTAGCTAGCTGAGACTTAATCATGCCAGCAGGTGAGGCATTAATAAGCTCACCTTACCCAGGGAGGCAGGTGATAAGGCTGAGCTGGCCAGGTTGTTGTCAGTCAGGATAGGAAGGGTTGATTTCTAGTGCTCCTTGGAGTGGGTTGATCCTTCATGTTGCTGACTTGCTCTTTTCTGATTCACTGCTTTTCTTCTTAGGGATTTGCACCTTCTCATGCCAGTATTTCCCTTGTGAATCCTTTGTCTGCAACCAATTCTTGACTTAGCAATTGCACTCCTATGTTTTTACTTTTCTTATATTGCATGGATTAGCTTATGTACTCTCTTGTATCTTTTCCCTCATTAAACAATTTTCCCAATAAAGCTGAGCCGAGGATGTATGACCATGCTTTAAAGAAGGGGTTTTGGAGCAAACAGCTGAACTCCTGAGTTGAAGGTTACATGCAGGAGCAGTTCTGTATTCCCACATCGGTGCCCACTCTGCTGTGAAATCACTGGGGCTCTATTGCAAAAGGCTTGAAGGTAGGAATATGATTACTCTCATAACTAGCCTGATTTTTAAAAATAAAAATATTTTATAATAATTTCACTCCCTTGGTTGTTATGTACGTTATCAACAATCTGTGGGTACTTTATTTCTCTTGCATTTTACAGAAGTTAGCTATGAAGGTCTGGGATATAAATACATACATATTGGGCTTTCACAGCTAGCTTATCATGTGATTGACAGAAAATGATTCATTCATCATTCATTTCAGAGAGCTTTTCTGACTTGCAGATTTGATAGTGAATTGGAACTGAATGCGGAGATACCTGGGCTGATTTTCCAGCACTGGAAAAAGATTTATGGTTTCTAATGGAAACCAAACAGAACTCAGTGAACCTCTCTCTCTGTGCTGCCATAACAAAGTCTATAAAACTACACTAGCATAAATTCAACTCTTCAGGGTGGAGGATCCACCTGTATGGGTTCCACTGTATTTTTCTTTGATTATGTCCTAAATACAAGGTAAAATACGAGGAAAGAGGTACAAACGGAGTCCATGCAGTTAAAAGTAATAAAAGCGCTAGCGAACATAAACTGTAGGTTCTGCATGTTTCTCATCTTGAGCTGAAAATATTCATTTCCTCTGTAAGAAATAATGCTGCAGCTTCTTTTTTTTTAACAAAAAAAGTAGATAGAAAAGTCAATATATACCAAATGAATGTAAGCTCTGTATCTATCCATTCATATAACTTTCTCAGTCTTGAGCTGTAAGTTTTATATTAACATTCACATAGTTAAGGTTCAGTTAAACAAAGAAGATTTTTAATGAGAATTTTATTCCCACCTTTCAATAACATAGAATAATAGTGAGTGATATCAGAGTGAGGGAGATTTGGAAGGAGTTATGTAAACTGCAGTGATTATAAATTACTGTAAAGTAGACAGTCTGCTCACAAAATAATTTTTTTAAATGTTCTTTTTCATTTTCACATAGAATCACATGGTTGGATGGGACAAGATCATCATAAGATCATCTAGTCCAACCATCTTCCCACTACCATTGCTGCCAGAGCTACTAAACCATATCTTGTAGCTCCTAATCAAGCCGCCTCTTGAACACTGCCAGGGACAGCGACTCCACCACCTTTCTGGGCAGGCCATTCCAGTGCCTGACCACTCTTTGGGAGAAAAAGTTTTTCCTCACATCCAATCTAAACCTCCTCTGGTACAACTTGTGGCCATTACCTCGGGTCCTGCTTGTTGCCTGGGAGAAGAGGCCAAACCCCTGCTCATCACAACCTGCCTTCAGGAAGCTGTAGAGTGCAATGAGATCTCTCCTGAGCCTCCTCTTCTCCAGACTAAACAATCCCAACTCTCTCAGCTGCTCCTCATAAGACTTGTGCTCCACACCCCTCACCAGCTTTGTTGCCCTTCTCTGGACACGTTCCAGGCCTTCAGTGTCTTTCTTGTAGTGAGGGGCCCAAAACTGAACACAATACTCGAGGTGCGGCCTCACCAGCGCCGAATACAGGGGGATGATTACCTCCCTGCTCCTGCTGGCCACACTATTTCTAATGCAAGCCAGGTGCCCTCTTGGCCACCTGGGCACACTGTCGGCTCATGTTCAGCTGAGCATCAACCAACACTCCCAGGTTCTTTTCCTCTTCACAGTTTTCCAGCCACTCAGCTCCGAGCCTATAGCGCTGTTTGGGGTTATTGTGGCCAAAGTGCAGGACCCAACACATGCAGCTGTGCAGTTGCATTCCACTTTTTGTTTTAGCTGAAAGTTATAGGTGGAAGATGTAGCATAGCTATTAAATACTTCCAAGTTCAACACAAGCAAATATTTTCTGAAATATTAACCATACTTTATTCTTTGCCATATTTTTATTTCTCAAAATGTGACTTTTGATCTCCTGTGAGTATCATCATGATTGTTGGATTTCCTTTTTCTTCTTAGTTATATTACAAGAGCTTATCTTTAAAGATTTATTTTTTTTTTTTTAAAGAAGTTTTATGAGTATCTTATTTATCCAGAAATATAAAACATGGTGGTACATCTGATTGGAAGAAGGAAGTGGACAAATTTTCTTACAGACAATGACTTTTAAAACATAGTTTTCATCACAGAAAACTTTGAACTAGTTCCTTAGTAGCTTTCATCCATGCATGTTTTTCTCCATGAAGAAAATATAGTACATCTTAAAGTAGCGTATTTTAATTTAATGGTCTAAAGAACTAGATACTTATAGTTTTCTAAAAAAATTCTGTGAATTATCAGATAAATTTATCATATATTTCTCAGAAAACCGTTTTCTAGAAAGTAAATTAGACTTGTCAGTACTCACATAATTCATTACTAGAATATAAGAAAATACCAAAAGATTTATGTTTTTAAAAATAATAATATAATTCATGAAAATTTAGTTCTCAAGGGAAAAAAAAAATACCTATTTAAATAGCTACTCTTTGTTACTAATAGATTGCTCGGGGCTTATCATTTCCTGTGGAATGAAAAGTGATGACATTTTTCCACTTCTGTACCATGACTGAATATTGAAATAGTATTCAGTTTACTATTATATGTAGCGAAACATTTGTATTCAGTGGTCTATAAGTTGTTCTACTTGAAATGCTGCTTATTTCAGAAACTATGAGATTTGGGTTTTTTAGGGGATAGGAAAAAGGACTTACAACCTTGGAAATTCTGGGATTTCAGATTCTTTCAGCACATCCTAGAAGAAAATATCTGCAATATTTGTGCACACAAAATTCTTGCAACATTCAATTTCACCACATAACAATTCAGTCTTTGCTGTTGATGCTGCACAGCAGTTTAAGAGATAAGATACAGAGTGTTATCTGTGTCATCACATTCTAACAAAGAGTAAGATATTGCTCAAACATCAACCCTAAGTTATCCCAACTCCTAGTGTGGCTCTTTCTCATCCCTTTACTCCTTCAGTGATCATATAAATCAAATATGAAAGGAATTTCTGGAGAAACCAGTTGGAAATTTTCCTTCTTTTGTGTTACTTAATCTACTTTTGACAGGCATCTCATCTCTGGATTCTTTTTTTTTTTTTCAGATATGCAGCATGTCTCCGAAACTAGGATGCTAATATTTAAAATGCAGAGCACATCAATATTGCAGCAAAGTTGTTGTTGTATGAAAGAAATAATTTTTCAAATGTATATTTGAATATGCCTAAACTCATGACGCTGCGTATTTTCACAAATACAGTGCTATACCCATTTAAGGGCTTTTCTTACAACTCTGTAAATAATTATGAAAGGATGGGCTAACGCCCATTATATGAATTTTGAAAAATGTGCCTATCACCATTGAAACAGAATACTGAAGAAAAGTCAAGGGAACACACCTAAAAATTTTATAATACTTTGAAATTTAAGATACTAATTCTAAATGTTTGCTTGCTGATTGGAGATGTTCTATACTCTCTTCCACTTTAGTAACTGCTGACCTTAGTCCTCTGTCAAAGCCAAATGACTGCATCATTCTTGCTGAATGAGCAAGTTCCTAAGCCCAAACTAAGCTGGCTGCTGGCACTACATCTTTCTGATATGGTGTAAATACTTCTGGCCAAAATAGTGTTGTTCACTCTACTCCCCCAATGAACAGAGCTATCTTGATGTGTGGGTTTAAGAGAAATCCAGGAGAGGCTTTTACCTTAAGAAGAATTGAGGTATGCTCCCACCTGAACTTTGTAACTGTCACTGAAATATTTGTCCTGTTCTTACAGTGAAATGAAGGGGCAGCAAAATGCAGTGGTTGTTTGAGAGCAATATTGTACAGAATAGGAATAACATGGGTTTTGTCAAAATAACACTAACAGGAGAAGAATATGTATTTGTTGCTTATTGGAAAACAGAAAAATGGCTGTTACCTGGTCAAGGGCTTTGTAACTTTCTGGACAGGTTTACTTGTTTCTGTGAGCCTTGGAACAGTAGTTTCCTGTGGAGAATTATCATGCAGGCAATTTTGCAGCAGTTTGGACAACACAAGAGACAGCATGTACATAAAAATGCTCCCAAGCAGTAACCCTTAGTGAGGATTTTGTTAGGCTTATTTATTGTTCCTCTTCTTCCTCTTCCTCTTGAATTTCTTATTAATCAGGTATCCCATTAAATTTCAGATGGGTAAAGATTGTACCAATACTTGTGGTTTTGAACAGTCTGAATCCTGGGAACAGGATACAATAAAACACTTTCTGTCACTAATCTCTATTTCTGCTTTTATGATGGATATCGCTGCACAGTGTTTCCATGTAAGATAAAAACAGACAGGAGAGAGGGGCTATGTCAGTTGAAGTGAGGGGCAGTTGCATCTGACAGGTCAAGAAAAGAATGTTTACTTCCAAAGCTAACACAAAGAGGAATTTGAGAAGTACCTAATCATCTCTCCTAATAACATGTGAAACCTACTGATAGCTTGACTGCATTTCTCATTTCTCTAAAAACACAATTACTAACTCAGATTAGATGTTTAAATTGTTTCTCAAAATTAGCCAAACCCTCTGTGCAATTAAATGTTTGTATTTTAAGATATATACTATTTTAATTTCCTGTTACGCAACATTTGCTTCCTAAAATTAATTCACCAATATGTAATCTAATGGCAATAATTAACTTATACAACAAAATGTGATTCCTGAAGAAAGTTAGTGGCTTGTGAACATCAGAACATATCATTTGACAAGCAGGAAAATCAGGACATCCTAAAGGATGTCATTCTCTGTTATTCAAGTTTCTTTGGTCAAGCTTACTACCACAAGTCACAATATATCAAAACTTAAGAACATAATTGTATTTTAAAAAATTAAACACAAAGAAGCTTCTTAAAATGCATGTAGAACCACTATATTTCACTGGCTTACGAACACTAGTAACTCTCATTACTCGCAACCTGTTCTCACAACCTATATATACTGCCAGCTCCTTCTGGGTGAATGTTAGTCACTGACAGGAGAGTTAATATTATGCTGAGAACATAATATGAGATTTACCTAAGACTTTAAAATTCAAGCCTCTAGCTTCCTCAAAGCAATCACAGAAGGGTAGGAAACAATAACACTGCAATGTAATTTGCACTTTTTCTCTGTATGTTGCCTTCAATCCTCCTCCAGAAGATTTGGGTCACTTTACTCCCATCTGAGACTTAAAAGCACAGAAAAACAAAACAAAACAAACTTTCCTCTATGCAGACTGTAAGTATGGCATTTCAAACAATTCTACATCTTTGTGTTCAGGGTATGTCTTCAAAGCTTTCTTTTGCAACCATGAAATAAAATATGAGACTCTTATTTTACAAGAGTGTCTTTTTTAGAAAATTTCATAATTTGGGGGAAAAATCATCAGAAATAAAAAGAAAGGTATGTAAAGAAAACAGCTGTTCTGAATCTCTCAGGTCTTATGCAGAGCTGTGAGAACTGCTACACAACATAGTAAACTGTCTGTTGCAAAATAATTAATTGCGGTATTTCTGGTTAAAAATAAGGAAAATGGAATCTGTAATAAGCTCCTGGACAAAAACAAACGAACAAAATAAATCAAAACAGAGTCTGTCAAAAAACTGAGGTTGTTGAAAACTCTCAGCTATTCAACACATGGGCATGAATTCCAAGCAAATACAAGGAACATTCATCACAGTGGAATTTCAATCTGTCCCTGCTTCAGTGGGGCATCTTCAGGATATATATAACCTCTTTTCTTCCTTTCTTCCCTTATGTGACTACGAGTATGACATTACGTGACTCACTGTGCTCAGGAAAGTCTTACAGTAAACAAAAATTCATTAATGTTAGTAAAGGTCATGGACATCATAGTGATACATGTAGAAAGAACTCCAAAGACAGACAGTCAAAGAGGCAGAAAGGAAGGAAAAGGGAAAGAATGGGATACCAGATAACAATGTCTGTGTGGAAGACGCTGAGACTCAGGAAGCACAATGTCAACACTCAACAGACAACTCTAACTGTAACGCTGCCAGTCATACTAACATGACTTGAGCATTGATAGAACTGACAGTAGAAAAATAACTACTCAGCTAACAAAAGAAGTGTCAGTGTGTCACTTACCAAGGACTTTTTAAAAAGTTAAATGTACCTGGTGAGCTCACAGCGACCGGTAATAAGTATGTGCTTAAATGCTTCATTTGGAAATGATCAGACTCAGCTTCCAGGTTCTTCATGACATACACAATTCTGCATTTAAAAAGCATGCCATCAAATATATTTTTTCTGAGAGATAAGACACTCAAGAATTTTAATAAATAAACATACAAATAAGCAAATAAAGGAGCAGTAAGTATTTTACTTAAAACATACGGTAATGAATGATACTAAAAGATCCACCAGAGAAAAATGCAATGACTTTTGATTATAGATAAACTCATCTTTGCAATTGTTAACAACAGAGAGTTTAATGCTTCTAATATACAGCAGTATCTACCAAAGAGCAATTCTTCTGCTTACAGATCTTTGATATTCTTAGAGGGAAACATTTCTTAAAGGTTCTCTCTTGGTGATGTTTTCGGAAAGATGGACCAGTAGCTCTTTTCTTGTCTCTTTGAGATTGGGAAATTAATGTAGGGCAACCATTATATTTTGGCCTGAATTTCAGTTTAATATTCAGTTATATGTTATGGCTACTGATCTACCATTCAGATTTTTTCTGTTATTTCTTTCCTATCACCGAAGTGCTGCAATATCTTCTGTAATATTCTGTGGTCCCTGTATAATGTATGAATTATTTAATTTCTATATTTTAGATTTATTATATATCTAGATATATCAAGCTTGTCAAGACAGAATATACATTAAGAGAGGTTATACCAATATTATAGTAATGTTAATAATACTGCCAGCATGTTAGAATAATAAATAATGGTAAAAAAACATTTAACAGCATGATATGAAGTGATTTCTCTGAACTCTTGTTAAAAATATATAGTAGTGATATCAGTAACATTTTGATCCATATATATACACTTTCCAGTTCTCTCAGTCTACTTTTATTCATTGTGGATTGCTGCTGAGGGCTGTAACTTAATTCCTCAACATGATTTGAGGCTAATTATCTACCTTAAGGCAAATTATTTGCAAAGTAGTGTAGGGGAGTTAGGCACATAATTCTTCCTGTATTTCAGTAATTTTGGATGCTTTTAAACTTTTACTTTTAAAATCTCACACAAAATTTACATTCTATTCCATGGATTACTATACAGCACCACAGACTTTCGGAGTGTGAATGTATTGGGTATTTTTTATTCATACATAACACATTTAGTTATGCAGTGAAGGAAATGGTAAACAAAATCCTTCACTTTTGGCTATCTTTTCCTTTCTGTTTTCACTACAGCTTACAATTCTTTCTCATGACGAAAATGTCCATGGAAAATCAGCATGACTAATACACAGCTTATTCAAACAGGCATATAATATGCAAAGTGTACCTAGTGACGGATGGACTGACTAGTCCAGGATTTGAAATTAAAATTTCTTCTCCAAGTTTAAGTATTCTTTATTTAAAAGCAAGTTCAAGCACAAACTATTAGAATATTAATACTGAACAGTTAGTCAAGAAGATACATTTATCGATTGTACACTTGAAATTCCACCTCATGCTTTGGAGCCTTGTAGATACTTGCATCAGTAGTCCTCAGTCATACAAGTCATCTAACAGAGATTTATTGGGAGAGTTTTCCCGGTTAAAATGTACTCACAGCCATTAGAAGTACCTGGTGTTAAAGGTCCTCTTGAAGCAAAATGTTTGCTGAAGTTAGCTGCTGCTTTTACTTATTCGAACTTCCAAATTAGTGGGCTGATTGCCTGAATAAACTGAAGATTTGGCCCTTGAAATATGAAGTCCCTTGTGATTCTGCTATAGTGGAGGAAGATAGGTTCCAGCCTTAATGAAATAAGATACCTGAGCTGTCAATCTTTATGTAAACTGTCCAACATTTCTCTTCTAGCACTCCCAAGCTTTTGGCTTCTAGCATTACCAAGCTATAGATTCCTTTCTGTCCAGGAGTCCTTCTATCCAGATCTCCAGCTGTGAGATCTTGATCAGCTTCTTCACCTAGTGAACATAAGAAAGCAAGCTTATAAAAAGTTTTATAAATAATGAATGAATTTTAAACTAAGGTGGGGTCTCCCTAGTATGTTAATAATGACTGCGGATGACTGTTTGTAATTAGGTCAGTTTAACTGTGGCTTTCTGCAAAGACTACAAAATACATCAAAATAACTTTATTTCTAGCCTCTTTAGCCTTGTAAGAAGTATCTACAATAGACTGAAAATAAAGACCATATTCCAGATCTAACTCATGCTGGCATGATAGATCATTCCCATTTCAATCAATTGAACTCTATGGCTGTAACAGGTCTTATGGGCTGAATATTACTCTAACAATTCCAAGACAAATACAGCGTAAAGAAAGAAGCTAATGAGATAACATTGATTTTATACCATTACATCTGACGGAAAAAGTTGCCCCCAAGTTATGTTTTATCTTTAATTTATTTTATTTACTTTATTTTCCTTTTCTACTCCTCTCTCACAGAAAGAGGGGAAAAATCCATGTTGATTCTGAAAAGGTAAGTACAACACTAGTCGAGACCTTTTAAAGGTATGACTTTATTCAGTGAAATTAATTTGTCATGAAGTTACACTTATTTTAAATTACAATAAGTAAATAATAACTTTTCCCTGTTTTTCTTATCCCATCTCAGTTCTCGTATCAGTCCACACAAGCTTCCACTAATAGATTTTTTAATAGGAAGCAAAATTACTATTAGATGTAGGAAAGAAAATGCAAAAGATAATTAATGTTGAGGATTTAAGAGGTTTCTTTCATTAACAGAGAAGTTATTGGGGGAATAAGTGAAGCTTTTTTGACTAGAAGTAAAATATCCCTGTCACAAATGTCTGCTTAAGATTAAGATTTTTCCAACACTTACTGTCATTAGTATACCTATCTAGTGATGAAATCAAACTTGAAATATTCATTTAAATGCAGGTATCAAAAAAGAGTACCACAGAGTATTCTGACAGCATTCATTTAACCGCTCTCTAGATACACACTTGCAGGTCTGGTACATACATTTTTATCTTCCTCATGGATTCAGAAATGTTCATTTTTCACATTCCTGTGAAGTTTTTGCAGTTTGAGTTTACAGTGTGTTTGATATTACTTTCCTCCAGTACAAGTTTGGGGGCTTTCTTAATGTTTAAAAGTGTGGATGACTTAGACTAAGTAATTCATATACAGAAATGAAAAATAAATCTCAAATACAGATAGACAAAGAGTATCTAAGATTAACAAATTGCTCCCTCCTAGCCTGCAAACTTGTTATTTGCTATAAGATTCACAGCAAAGATATTGTTTAATTTCTTTAGATTTGTTTTCCTGCACATTGTAAATAAACTAGTTCATAGCAAGGATTTATATTCCCCAAAATGTAGTTATTTTATGGCAAACATCCACTTTATTATCCTACATCTCTTCATTGCAATACAGTCTAGTTGAGATAGAAGACTTATATTTGTAAGACTTTAAATTTGTAAATGTAAACTTTAATTTGAAAGAATACAGATTTTATTCTTAGACTGGAGTAAAATCCATCTGTAACTGCAAATCTGTGTGTCATTGTTTGGAGCAACTCTGAGTACAGCTGGAATAGCTGAATTAAGAACACAGCAATTTCACTGAATCAGGATCTCAGAGACTTTGCTGTAACCTGTAACTTCCATCTGCTTCCATGAAGTGCCTTTTTTAATTTAGGGGAACAATAAAACTGTTGTAAGAAAAGAATACACTCTCCTTTGAGAAGGAGCATCTTCCTTGTCCAGATCCCAAGCCAACATTTACAAATGCAGTTCCATGGATTCAACATAGAAATGCATTTTCTTCAGTATAGGCAATTGATTTTTGTAGCCCTAAAACCTGCAGTATATATTTTCTTCCGTATGGACCTACTTCACCACAAGTACTTAATTACTTTTACTTAAACTGATTAGCACCTTATTCCTTGAGCAATTCCACTGTTTTTATTTACCTTGTAAAGGCTGTTCAGCAGCAACACAATTCAAAGCACCATTATATGAGAAAAGACCACTCAGGTATATAAAGAAAATCACATTGATTTTTCATTTTCCTCATAACAATTGTCTATGAAAGCAGACAAAACAATAGGAACCACAGAACACATGGGGTGTCTCACATTCATTACCTTGATGTGTTTATAGGCTTTACCTCTTTTAAAAACAGGTTAACTTGAGACCTTTCAAGTGGCACCTAAATTATAATATATTTAAACTCTTTGGAGTCTTGAAGACCAAGTTGAAAATTTCTTAAATAAACACCTCTCAGAATTTAATTATGAAAGCATCTTAAAATACGTGTTAAAAATCAAGATGTCTTTGCTGTCATTTGAGAAAAAGGGAAAATACCGCTGCCTTCTAAGTGCGAAGAAATATTTGGCATTACAGATTCTTTGTCGATTTTTCTTTGTTCTTTCTTAGCATTGCTGTCTACTATCTGTGTATAATGGCAACATTAACAGCAAACAAGTAATTTTTCATTCCAAGTAATGCAATATTTGGCAGTACTCCCAAAAAATTCCTTTTCCTTTTTATTCTGCTTTCCCCACCATAGTTGTGATGGGCTGATTATTTGTTTACACAAGATGAAAGAGTCAATAAGTGAGTTTTCAAATCTGCAAGCAGAGACATTTGTCATTTAAATAGGAAGTTTTGTGCCTGCAGCAGAATTCAGTTTGATCTGCTAGGGAAAAAAATCCATTTGGTTAAATATGCTGCTGAGGATGTACATTGCCTCAGCAAAGGGAATAGATTAAGAACAGATACACACTTTAGCTCATCTAAAAATATCAGAAAACATTATGACATATTTTCTAGCAAAATACAGTCTATATGATATTTCAAGGGAAAACATTACAGAACTCAACATTAACATGCAGAAAACACATCTCTTAAAATGGAAACAGAATGGTTTTTTGTTTTTTTTTTTTCCTTTTTGGTGAGCATATTGTCTTGAGCACTATATTTAAATACAAGAAGATTCAGTGCTGTTTATGAAGAAGCCGGTACTGAATCTCCAGATAAGAAAACCAGCTGCAGATTTGATTAGAACGATAAATATTGTAGTGATGCATTGTAAATAAAGTAATGTGTTGGCTTAAATAGCTTAAGTGGTGCAACAGAAATCAAGTAGAGAAAATAAAACTACTCAAACATAGCTCTTTTGGAATGATATAATTCTTTTTTTCATTTCATTTCCTTCAAAACTAAGACCCTGTCTTTCAACTTGGCATACATTTAGTCTTTTTACAATCTAAGAAGCCTTCAGAACACAGTTAATAGGAGTGCTGACTTCTATGTGTCGGATTTAATAGAAGATGTAGGCAATGTAACACCTTAATGAGCTCGAAAACTTTATGTTGTTTCCTTAGATTCCCCGCAGTTTGCATGGCAAGTTATATTAGAATGGTATCCTGAGGTGTCAACAGCCTAAGATGAGGGACATCTGAAATCAACACATTCAAGATGCTGCCAAATAAAGGTAACTAGAGATAATTAGGAACCAAAATTCTCGAATTTGGTCTCTGAAGTAGATTACCCACATCTTCAGCCACTCGACTATCACAGCACCCTAAAGCACATCTATTTGATGATAGAAACTTGACAAAATGGACATTATTTGGCTTGCCAGGCAAAGCCTGTAGGTTTTTTTCTTGAAAAGGCTCCTTCCCGGTCAGTGGGAAATAAGTCTTCTTCAGGGAAAGGAACTAACTGACTCTGGGCCTCACACTCATGAATGCTCTAACAAATAGACCTTTCCATAAGAGAAAATGTCACCTACAAACCTACACAGGTGTTTTATGTGTTTGTGCAGCATTCTGTGTGTAACAAGCCCTTTTGGGGACTGAGGAAGAATGTAATGTGTTTCTTGGCCGTGAACTGAGTGTAGGGCTCCTCAGGATTTCCACAATCAGGTTAGTTCTGGATGTGAGGAAGTTGTGACTTTGTATGCTTACAAAAAACATAAAGTTACAAATGAGCAATGCTGACAAAATTTTAGACACATTCTGCCTTATCATCTGGAATGCAGTTTTCAGAAACCAGTTTGAAATAAGATGCCTGAATTCATCTACGTGTTGGACCTAGGATTTTATCTTTTAATATCAAAGTAAATTAAGGAGCTGTACCTACAAGGAGAGCTTGGACTGATATTTCAGTTCTCTAGCTTCTCAGGAGATGTGGGAGTAAATCCCAGGGGGGAAAAAAATGGAAAAAAAAAAGGAAAAAAAGTGTGAAAAAGTCAATACAGCTACCATACTCAATCTCCGCTTCACTCAGTTTTGAGATATTAGAAGGAAATACTGCATAAAGAGAACAGAAAGTGACAACTGACATCTTCCTCTTAAGTGGAAGTATTTCACTGAAGCATCATAATTGTTCAAAACTGCATATCATTCAGAAAGGTAAGTAAAGGTGTATCTGGTCAGACTCACAGTCATGCTCCCACAGATTAGTACAAGGGGGTCATACAGCTTCCTGGACTTAGTCCTATAGAATTTCATATTGATCCAAAGGTAGAAAGCTTGAGAATAATGTACCCTGGATTTCAGTAATAACTAGAGTGATTATATTGATTCACATCCAACCTGTACATGTAAACAACAAAGTCCATGATAGTTACAGGCTAAGTAATGAATATAACTGAGATGATTGCTTCTGTACAACATTAGTGATCCCGGAATAGTTAATAAATGTCTCCATCTTTGCTGGCAACTCTGCTCTAAACTGAAATTGTGATCAAAGGAGCAGAAGATAAATTCATCTTACATTTCTGTTATTTAAAGTCTGGAACTGATCATAGAAACCTTCAAAATGTCCTGCTCTTGCTGCAAACAGGATACATCCTGTCTTTAGCTCTTTATAACACCATAAAGGAACATATGAGGATGCAGTAAGGACTTCTCCTCCCTACATATGCAAGCACAAGAAATCAAGATTTATTTTAAATGAAGTAATGAGTTTTCATTTTCACTTGGAAACAGTGTCCTGGAATCTTCACTCCAGGAAGTGAAGATTTTGATAGCAAACTTCTATCAGTGTATAGAATAAGACAGAAAGCTTTGGTAAATGGGCCATGTTTTATTTTAAGAGAGTGGCAGATAATTTTAAATAGACTTTATTGTAGTGAAAGGGGGAAAAATCTTCTAGCTGACCACCTGGTTGATTGAGTCAACATAGCATATCAACAAAAGGGGAAAGAGTTAAAATAATCACTCCCTCAGCACTTAATCAAGACTTCAAGAAGAAAAAACACTAAATCACTATTATACATGAAAAGAATGCAGTATTTCATTTCCTATATACATCTGCCAGGAGATTGGCTTTTACACAGGGCAAATTTGAGCTCATAAACTACTCATTCTTGAGTATAACTTCAATCTTATTGGTATCACTGAAACCTAGTAGGTAGAATCACATTATTAGAATGTCAAAATCACAAACTACTTAGGAAAGCTTATATAGGCTTATACAGGCTTATACAGGCAAAATGAGAAACAAAAAAAAAAAAACCAATGGAAGATCTTATCTCCAGTTCATTGAAAATTCAGTTCCAAATATTCTTGAATACTTACAGATTGGTATCCTAACAGATAAAACTCAAGCTGTGCTTAAGAAAGGTTGCACTAAAGACCAAAACATCCCATTAGGAAATAGATGTGCTTATTAAGTACTCTCAACAGCATACAGAAAAAAAACCATGCGAAACTTCAGTTTGTACTAAAAGGCTGAGCTTACTGGTACAAAGCTGGTTTTTGCAATTTGTAAACATTTACATCAAACAATTACTACATCTAAGGAGAATCAAGAACTTGTCTGTAAGTTGAATTTTACTTCAAATTTAATTCCAAGAAATAGAGAGGAGCAGATCACAGAACTGGAAGTTTAGTCATTGATTAGTTCCAAGTGGTTGTAACTTGTCTGCATTTGCAAAAAGACTGAAATCCCAAGCGGGATGCCTGTTTTATAGTCTAGAGGTGCCAATTTCACAAAGTGGAAAACAATTATACACCAGTTTCACTGAGAGAGAGGATAAACACCACAATACAATCAATATTTGGCTGCTGCATAAAAACTTTTTACTAGATACCCCAAAAGTCTCAATTTTTGTTAAAAACTTGCTTTGTTTAACAGACAAAGAGAAATTAACAATAAAAATATTCAATAAAGAGAAAACTGATAATACTTCACATAAACTATAAGATAAAAATTGCTGAAAGCTTGTAAGGAAAAACATGCACAAACATAGTCAGCAGAGCTGGCCAGAATAGTTAGAAGGTTTAATAAGTCATTAACAAGGGCTAATTACCATCTAGAAATAAGACAGATTATAATAATAGCATTCAATAAATATTTATGTTCTGTAGCTGATTATACATATATACATGTATATGTGTATGTATATATGTGTATATATATGTATATACATATATAATACATGCATGTTATACATACATACATATTGTACCTCTTGTGCATATAGGTATATGCATATATTATAAGGACTTTTGATTGGTTTGCATTATTGCATTATGGCAGTAATTCAGAACACGTTCAACAGCAACTGTTAATCAACAAATCTGCAGAAGTCTGATGTAAGAGTTTTAAAATAATTGTCTGATGTCTGGACAATTAATGTTGACTTTTCAACCTTATAAATATGTACAGAAGTGCTATATAGATTTCACTAATAAGTGAAAGAAAACCTGAGTTTGAAACTCCTCATTTCTCTCCACTTCATAAAGTGAAAAATCTGTGTATTTTTAAAAAATTGATTAAAATTAAAATCAGTAATCTCCACGGGTTTTGCTTAAATCCTGCAATTTGTATTTCAGAATACCTGAAATCAGTCATTAGCTGGGTCATGATTGCTACACTGGGAACAGTGGTTTAAAGAAAAAGCGGAGCACTAAGATAATTACAAACAACATTTTTCACAAAAATCATTGTTTGGTGAATGAGCAAGAATGCAGACACTCTTTTATATTTTTAAAAAAAATATTATTCAATAATATTTATTCAAGAATGCATAAACAGTTTTGTAATCTTTCTATTCAAAATTAAATTTACTATTGGGCAAACAGTAACTTCAGAGTATAAATGTACATATAGCGGTGTTATTCAAATATGAACAGCTATATTTGCCTGTTCCATTTAATTCTTGGGGGGAGGGGGGACGGAGGGGAGTTTTTCTTGGCAGTTTGCATGTGTCCTGATCTACACACATTCTTCTGGTGAATTTACTCCAAGACTAACTTCAGTTTGCATTTGATTGCATACACTGAAATGAATTATCATTTAAAAAAAAATACTGGGTTTGCATTGTGCAACATCTGGCCTTTGCAGATTTTGACACATTGCCTGCCATGTTTAGGACTCTGCTACACTTCATTTACAAAAACAGATGTTCAGCTTTTATGTTTGAGCTGCCATACTGCTAATTTGTACTCTCATTTCAGGTGGCCACTATTTTAATGGTGGAAATAATAAAAATAGAAAATTATTTTCTGTATTCTTTATGTCTAAGATGCTTTCAACACGGCAATTACCATATCATTGCAATTAATTATTACAGTAATAGAAATCTTCTTTCACAAAATGAATTTTGATGTTATGAAATGTCAAATTGCAAAACACAGCTATGCAAGTGTAGTGATAACCTTGATACACACCAGCAGCTATTTTTACCTGCTGAAAAGCACTTCTAGGTAGATATTACTATATCAACTCCAGCTTTCTACTTTTTTAAATCTTGGGTTTCTTTTTTCCTACCTTTTTCATGAACTAGTTTTAAATTTATTCCAATAAAATATTTAATATATCAGTTGCTAAATTCCTAGAAGCTACCCCAGCAGTAGTGCCCCTTTCATATTATACATTTTGTAGACTGTGGAATTTAGTAGTAGCTATTGTTCTTGAATGAGATGAGTGCATCACAGATGGCTTATGCACTTGCAGCAGAGATTTATCTCAGGCTGTACATAGTTAGGCTGTTCTGTACCAAAAAAAAAGAAAATGTGTATAATGGAGGAAAGCATGTCTGACAATAGCAAGTATCACTTAATATATTTTAGAGAATATGTCTGTTTGACATTGATGTTGATTGAAACACAGTTGTCGAGAACTGTCCAGAGGTTCCTGTCTTCATAGTTAAAACAATACTATTTCTAATCTAGGCTTGTCAAACTTTCATGTCTTGGACTTTTTTACCTCTATTTGATTACACAAAAAACAACCTATTCTGTTTGTCTGTGGTTGAGATTACATCAGCCCTTTAAACCTCTGCCTCTCACTGGATTTGCATTTGAGCTATTACACAACAATTATGCATATAAAATTTATTATTTCTTAGAAAAACGTTTTCATTCTGTATGTATGACTGAACCTATTTGATCCCTAATATCCAGTTTTACTTGGTCATGTTGAAACATTCTGGTTTAGAATCATAGAACCATAGAATGGTTAGCGTTGGAAGGGACTTTTAAAAGTCATCTGGTCCAACCCCCCTGCAAGGAGCAGGGACATCCCTGACTAGATCAGGTTGCTCAGAGCCTCATCCAGCCTGGCCTTGAATGTTTCCAGGGATGAGGCATCCACCACCTCTCTGGGCAACCTGTTCCAGTGTTCCACCACCTTCATTGTAAATTTTTTTTTCCTTGTGTCAAGTCCGAATCTACCTCCTTCCAGTTTAAAATCATTATCCCTTGTCCTATCACAACAGGCCCTGCTAAAGAGTTTGTCCCCATCTTTCTTTTAAGCCCTCTTATGTTGGACTCCCTCCGACAGGTGCACATCCTTCTTATGTTGGGGGCTCCAGAGCTGGATGCAGTACTCCAGGTGGGGTCTCACCAGATCAGAGTAGAGGGAGAGAATCACCTCCCTTGATCTGCTGGCCGTGCTTCTTTTGACGCAGCCCAGGATGCGGTTGGCTTTCTGGGCTGCAAGCGCACATGGCCGGTTCATGTGGAGATTCTCATATACATTTTGCTTGCACTGTATCATGAAACAAATTATACAATTCTTTGTATTTTACCTGTTATTTTCATTATTATGGCATTTTCTATTCTGTCTCATCTAAAAATTGTGCATGTCATTGATACATATTAAATAGCATATAGTTTGTAATTGATCTAGAAATCAATATTGACAATATATTTGTCTGGCAAGGATTCCACTAAGGTTCATATATAGACTCCAGTCACTTGGCCATTTATTAATCCAATTAAAGTTTATCATGTTGATTTTCTTTTGTTTGTTTTAAACAACAACCTAAGCCACGCCAAGTCTAGTGGAACTGTGAAAGTGTTAGTGCTATTATAGAAGTTACTTGGTGGAACCTTGTCTGCAAAGTGTTTGGACAATTCTGGCCACTGTTCTTCAGTGAAAATTAATTCAGACTGTAACAGATTCAGGGGAAAACCACTAGCATGACTGAAAACATCAACAATGATACAGGAAGAAATTTGAGAGCTCAAGATTACTTGGGTTAGCTCACTAAAGCCAGAAAAGGCTTTCACCTTCCCCTGTGATTTCACTTTGTAAATATAGCAGGTGATAAACAGAGAGGAAGAACTGATCACACCAAAGAATCATATAATCACTAGAAAAAAATGGATATAAACTGTCTGTTAAACTAGGACAGAAAGTAGAAACAGATTTCTAACACAAGATTAACAGATCACCAAATGGAGTATTAAGAGAGAAAAAAATCCCCTAACTATACTTACAATACACTTTTATCCATCTGTGAAAATTATAAGTATTGTGCCAGTTAAAGCAAAGAACTTAAGTCTGTACTGTAGCAGACTACATCTGATACAGAGTATCTAAGCAGTTTATAAAAGTATAGAATATTGACACTTTCACCTTTAGCGAACTAATTTGCCAGAAAGCTTTCTCTTCTTGGGTATGGTTTATCTAAACAGCTCCTGTGAGTTGCATCTCAGATCCAACTGCCTAACTGCTCCACTAACATTAAAAAAACCCAAACATTTAATGTGTAACTCATTTTCTACTGAAATGGTAATTTTTTTTTTTTTAAAAAACCCAAACTTTATTATACTCTCATAGTTTGCATTCCTGTTTTGGAATGGCATAATGTGCCTTCATTCTGTTACAAGTAAGTGCATATTAAAGGATTCCAGTAATATTTATTCATGCTTGTCCATGTTGGGTTTTGGTGCATGCTTTTCAAAACTCTCTTTATGGGATGGGTGATATTTTTACTTTACATGTAATGCAGAATGTAATAGAAGTTCACAGTAATTTTCTTCCATTGTTTTCCACACTTATGTATGAGAAATAGACCCATCAGTTAAGTTGTAAGGGATAGTTTAATAGGTTTTTGTTTTTCTTTGACAGATTTTTAGAATAATTTCTGCAGAATTTTTCATTTTAATGGCACTTTAACCTATGACTAAAACCAGAATGTGTTGTTTACAAAAGATGATGGCATGGTTTCTACAGATACAGATTTTGACACTGATGAATGGTATGTAACATCAGTTCAAGATGAGAAGCTGTAACATCAAAAGAAATTCTCTGAACATTAATCCCTTACTACAATCAATGCACTGCCTTTCTGGATGGAGAAATGACTTAAAGACATGCTATTAATACATTTTGCCCAGAGAGGTGGTGGATGCCCCATCCCTGGGAACATTCAAGGCCAGGTTGGACAGGGGTCTGAGCAACCTGATCTCATTGGAGATATTCCTGCTCCCTGAAGGGGAGTTGGACTAGATGACCTCTAAATGTCTCTTCCACCCCAAACTATTCTATGATTCTATGAAAACCTACACACTTTAAAGATGATGTTTAAAGACCTCTTCATGGCTAACCTTTTCACTTGTTTCTTTTCATAGAACAATTTTCAGAAAGTTTTCTCCAAAGGGCACCTCAGTCAAAGCCACAAACTGACAATTCTCATCACATATAAGCAGCAGGAAAACTAAAAAAAAAAAAAAAAAAGCAGAAAATATATTCAAAATAAAAAGGACCTTTCCAAGGCCTTGACGTAGAATGATTGTCTCCCAGCTCCACTGTTATCCCACTGCACTACTGCATAGTGTACAGGGAAACATTTGGTTATTCCAAATAAATCCTTATGAAGTAGTTGTTTTGAATAATGATAATAGAGTATGGGAAAGCGGCTTCTCCAGAGTGCCTTGTGTGTGTTAATAACACTGCAACTATATCAACATTTCATTTTGGAGCAATAGCACAAGTTTTTAGCAAGTCCCCTGGGTGTCCCCACTTACAACGTAGCGATTCAGTTCACTAGAAGTTTCGGCGTACTCTAGGTAAATTTCTTTAAGTAGAAACTAAACCAGAAGTTCTTGTCTGGGTTAACACTGAACATTCTTTAGCACCTAAAGGGAACACAGGGATCAAGCATTAATTGGTCCTTTGACCCATGTGCATTGTGGGGACACTCAGTATAGGGAAACAGAATAAACCCAGACTGATCTGAAGTAAACTCTTGAATTTCACACAATGTAGCTACAGGGGCTTCAGCAACAGCTGCTTTAAACTACTGGTCCCTGTCTTAGAAACAAACCTATAACCATTTAGATTCTCGGATATGAAGTCCTACAAAAGTATCACCATAGACCAGGGTCTTCAGTTAAATAAGTACTTTTGGGGGGGGAACTGGTTACACTGCCCTTTGAAGAGGGATGCACTTTACCTCTACCAGTTCTACTCTTCACATTTTACTCTTCAGATGCAACCAGCTGTAGATCAGGACTCTCTAACATGTCGGTCTTTCTTTCAACTTTATCAGCCACAATAGGAAGGTCTGCAGTAGACAGCACTAGATTGTGAATTGGAAATTTGGGTGCACGTTGCCAGCAGGCGTGGACTGATCTGCTCGACGTTGAACGGGCATTTGTGGAAGATAACAAAGATGTGAGCATAACTGTGCATATTCATGAACACAGCAATAAAGAAGAGTATTTAAAAGTTTTGCTTAACAATATAACCACAGGCTTATGCTGTTCTTTTCTACGACCTAATTGTAATAATTCAATCTATTACATTTAGAAGTCATGGAAATAAATTTAAACTAGCAGTAGATAATTATTTACCTTCCAGAGATATTCTAGATGAAAGAAACAGGTTTTTTTTCAAAGAAACAATATGTTAAGACTACCTACCTTCTTTAAATCAATGAAACAGCTAGTATTCAATTATTTTTATTAGAATCACAGCTAGTACCATTCAGAAACCTCTCAACCTTCTTGTGAAAGGTTAAAGTTACTAAAAAAGAAAGAGAACTGCAAGGATGTGCTAATTTTCTTATACTTAGAGAACAATGTCTTCCTGTAATAAAGGAACCTTATTTTGCTTTGACTAACTTCTCTACCTGCTTCGTAGAGGGAAAAGCATTCTCCAAAATGCTGGTTTCTCTTCTCCTCAACCTAACATTTTGGGACTGTTACCTTTAACTGCATTACAAGTTGGCATTTTTTGTTTGTCAGGAAAGCTAACAGAATCAGTGGTAATGAATGATGTAAGATATAACACAAATTTTTGAACAATTTAAGGGAGTCATTAATTCAGTTTGCTAATCCAGTGGGAAATTCCCTGATTCAAATGGTAGGAAAGGATAACATGAATTATAATATGGGAAATATCCTCTCTACAGTCTGATTGTTTGCTGTCACATGCAAATAATCATGAATACATCAATCTACTAATTGCTAATCAGACCCCACGCTGTTTTAATAAATTCATCTACTAAGGTTGTTCTGTCAATATTTAATTAATGCAGCTTATTATAATGACTGTTCCTGCTAACATCTGTTCGTAGCAAATATGGAATTCAGACATTTTGTAACACAGCATTGCTTTTCTCCGTGGGAAAGTGGTATTTAAACAGTGTTTTCCTTTACATAGCAAATATTATCTAAGACATCCAACAGCTTACAATACCATTCATTTTGAATCTATAGCAGCACTTCTATAGCAGCCTTGAAGTTGTACCATTTTGGGTCCTATAAGTATGCATTAGAACTGTTAAGTTTATCACAAAATCTGTGTTACAAGGTATGTAACAAAATTATATAATTAAGAGCAAATTTTGGTATGGCAAAACGCAACTGTCTGAAAAGTTGTACCCATTTTTCAAAGTGATTTGCAATTTGGTCCTGTAGTGACTCCACAGTTTAAATGGTCAAATAAAGACAAATAGAAGTAAACCTCCTGTTGTGTGGAATACACTAATAGACATTGGATTTACTAGAAGACAGGTTAATAAAATGCTAATTTTAATTAAGTTTTACAGTTTTCTTCATTGTATGTCTTTTAAAGTGTGATTATGCAATATATCAGATGCAAGAACTTCATATATATATTTGCATATTGACCACATTAATTCTCCACCATATGTAAGATCCTTGGCATTCTCTTCATTATAATGCAAATTGGCTGGCAAACCATCAGTAAAGAGCATCGGATGTACTTCATTTAAAGCACATAAATGCAATTAATAGCACTTTATTAATTCAAAAGATAAGTGACTCAGAAAATCTTAAGGAATTATCATGGTTTTGTTTCATTAAAAGTTTAATAATTGGAGAACTCGCTACAACTAGCACATTCAGCATTTATTTCTACTCTGCTTAATAGAAATAGGAGTGTTGGAAAGAGAAGAAAAGTAAGTACATATTTATTCATATGTTCATAGGTATAGAAGCTGATTTAGTTTAAGAACATCTATGTATTTTAATGAAGTAATAGAATATATCAGTTATCACTTACATATTATTTTTAAACTAATGAGACTATATAGATGCTGTACATGGGACTTGAACTTTCTATTTCCACATTCAGATTCTATATAATTTATCTTATTTTTCTTTGTATGCTTTAATTTAAATATCATATTTTTACCCAATACACTTCATATTGATAATGTTTTTAATTTATTTTATTATAAACTTTGGATTTTTGCAGAGATGAGTCAGAGTACACAAATCACAGCAGAGTTGGCAATTGTCTTGATTTGGAGAGGCGGTAGGAAAAAATGCACAAAAAAAAACTGTTTAAAATTGTTATTCAGAAACAGGGTAGACATAGCAGTGTGTGGAAAATTTAGATGAGCAGAAAAATCACTTTGTTGTAGTTTGATATTGGAGGATTGTGTGGTTTTGAGTTGTGTTTGGTTTTTTTTCACTCCATAGCAAGCAAATAGAAAAAGCAGTGAAGGCAGTAGTGAGGGAAGGGGTGAATGGAAAGACTGTCCTGCTACCAAAACTATCATGTCACACCACAGCCTTTTAGCTTTACCAGATGTATGCACAACAAATACTTTCCCTATGATATACCATTTATAAAATGCTATGACACTCTTGAAAATGTGAATGGCAAGAAGGCCATTTAGGCTCTGAAGAATGTACTAAACTAAATACATAAATAATAGGACCATGTGTCAAAGAAGCCTTCTGGAAGACAAAATGTCCTATGCTTTACATTTTAACTGAATTAATTGGGTTAAAAATAAAAGCAGGTAAGTAAGAGATGCTATGAAGCATCTTAAACACAGAAGAAGAAAAAAAATTATCCTTGGAAAGCCAAGCCCCCAGTGCGGAGCTAGACTTACTGGGACAGAAAGGAGCAATTCCCTTCAAAGCTAGTTAAGTCACTGGGCCAAGTAAAGTGGAACTGTAGGGCTTTATTATTTCTTGAGGTAAGAGTAATTCTGATTTTGTAATAAAAAGTTAACCATGTACTGGAATATACTTGTTTTCTTCTGTAAATTTAGCTAGTGCTATGTATGGGGTTACTTTGGGGAGAATAAGACACAGGATCTGTTCAGACAAAAACATGAATTTAAATCAAATATTGTGCAGGTTAACCTGAGATGTTTGCAATCAGGCACTTATTTGCGTGTCGCAGGAACTAGTATTTGTTTCACACCATTTTGCAATTGTGGATCTGACTGTATTAACTGTTAGGCATAAAGACGTCTCTCTTGATAAACATTATCTAGTGGAGGAGAGGAAAGCAGTTCAAGCAGGATTCAAACGCCTAAACAGAGAATGTATTTTTAGTATAGGTAGCTCAGCTAGAATAAATCCTGCCTCTACTTACTGCAGACCTGCATGATGAGATGCAGACAGTTGTGCAGCTGTTCAATTTTCCAGTCTGGCAAGTACTTGTTTTAAAGCATATAACTTAGAATACTAACTATAACCTCTCTTTTCTTTCATTAGTGTTTACTTTGTTAGCATTTAAAGTTTTTGATACATTTTAGATACATTTTTCAAGTTAATTTCCTGCTCAACCTCATTTACCAGGTTTGCAACAAGAAACAACTTCAAAGGATACATGGAGGATTTATTTCAGAGCAAAACAGAACTAGAAGTTGAACTACTGGAGTGCAATTAGTACATTCCAACTACTATGGTCATTCAATCCATAAGACAAGACTAGAGCTGAACTGAAACTCACCAGAAGGCAGACAGAACGGACGTCAGGTCCATAGTACCGTTTTACTTTACAAAAATGCCCCTACCATTCTGTACTTCTTTTTGATGTAAACATAACCTTGCAGGACGTATTATTTGCAACAGCTAGTCTTGTCCCTCAAGAGATGTAAGTGGTATGTTAACAACGCCATAAAGATTCAGAGTTGGAGATGGTTCATGTCGCACAGGCTTATAGGACAGGTGAAACCCTGACCGTGATTCTCTGCCCCATTGCAAACATAAGCTTTGAGATATCTAATACATTCAAGTCTCCTGAATGGTAAGGCACAGGAAAATGCAAGTCATATAGTGACTTTGAATTTTAAATTACTACAGAAAAATACTAATTTCTATTACCACTATGTCGTAGTTCAGCCCCAATCGGGACCAGACTACGCAGTCTCTTTCCCGCTCCCCCCACCCTCCGAAAGAATAGGGGGAAAAATATAAGAAAAAAAACAGCTCGAGGTTTGAGATAAGGACAGGGAGGAATTCTTAAAGTTACCATCACGGGCAAAACAGACTCGACTTGGGGAAAAACTATTCATTTATTACTAAAACTAGCAGGAGAATGAGACAGGGAACAAGATAACCTCCCCCCACCCCTCCCTCTTCCCGGGCTTAACATT
>WHYT01014998.1:0-35320 GCA_009806455.1 Tetrax tetrax
GGCACATCTTAAGCTTGCCGGTCTGGTCTTCGTTCTTGCACACCAGTCCAAAGTGGACGTCGCACTGCACGACCTGCCCGACGTACTGGATGGCAACCTCGGGGTAGCGCTCTGCGCGGCACTCGATCTCCTTTGGATGCTGGCAGACTTCCTTGCCGGCGGCCCGGATGTGCTGGTAGGTTTCAAAGTCTCCCTGGCCGGGGCCCGAGGAGGGGAAGTCGACGTCGAACCATTCGCTCCAGGAGCACACTTCGGGCTCGCAGGCGGTGGTGGACTGGGTGGTGGAGGTCATTATGCTGGAAAACGTGGTAGGGATTGGCGTAGTGATTCTTGGCACTTTTGTCACATATTGTGTTTGTGTTGTTGTTTGTGATGTTGTTCTAGTATGAATATATTCTGTTTGTGGTGTAACCGTTGTTGTTGTCTTATGTCTTGTTTGTATGTGTGGTGGTGTTGGTGTCGGTAATGTCATTGGCTGGCATGGTACAGTTATATTAGTACAGCATTTAAATCTTAATTTATAGTTATAGCAGATGGGTGGTAGCTGATCTTTGTTGTAGCATATCAAGCCTTCCTCTGTATTACATGTTATATGTTGCTCCAGGAGAGGATATGGTGTATTTGGGAACCTTACTGCTCTACATTCAACAGCCTTTCTATTATCACATACTTCGTATCCCTTTTTTCTAATGTTTTGTATTGTATCAAAATCTCCATCATCATATCCAGACCCTGGATAACTGACATCATACCACATTGACCAGTGACATTCCTCTTTAGTGCAAGGACGAGTTGTTGAAGGAGTAGTGGTGAGAGGTGTTGTAATTTCAGTTGTGCTTGTAGTTGTTTCTGTAGTGGTTGAAGTTGTGAATGTTGTACTTTCAGAAGTTGTACTAAATGGTGAAGTTGTGGTTGAAAATGATGTAATTTCTTCAGTTGAACTTGATGTTTCTGTGCTCTTAGCTACAGACTTCGTCATTGATGATGTGCTGGAATATGTTGTAGAAGAGCATGGTACAAAAACACAGCATAAGATTCTTATTTCGTAGTTGTTGCACATTGTTGAAATTTGATCTTTGTTGTAACATAGAAGCCCAGCTGTTGTACTGCATTCTACTTTTTGGCCAAGGTTTTCCAGTGGTATATTAGGGAATTTCTCTGCTCTGCATTGAACAGCCCGTGGAGCTTTACAGACTTCATAACCTTTAGCTCTCAAATCATCAAAGGTTTCAAAATCTCCACCATCGTAGCCAGGGGTTTGCAGACTCCCATCATACCATTCTGACCACTCACAGATTTCATGAACACACACTGATGTAGTTGGTGACACTGTGAAAGAGAAAAAGAAAAGACCATGCATAACTTAGCAATTTAATATACTGACATGCTTGGAACTGTCACTTCCCAAGAGAACGCCAATTATTTTTTACAAAGTGCTGAAACAAGTCTCGGTCATAATTTAAAAAAGAATTACTTTTTTTTTGTGTTTGATTCAGTGTAATTGCTTGGTTTCTATCTTGCTTCAGTATTTATTAGTCTCTCTGGAATGTCAAAGCCTGGATTCAAATCCAGCGGAAATAATAACATTTAGTCTATGCATCAAGATTCATAGGTAATTTTTTCTTCCAAATGAGTTGACTCCTCATGTAATAATCTACATTGTCTGTGCTCCTCCATTTGAAGTAAAAGGTGTCTAATGCAGCATTATTAACACCATTCATTGGTTTGAGAGCAGTCCCTAAGCTTTCGCACATGAATTCTTATTGTGAAATGGCTGGAAAATGGCTAATGAATTCCATCAGTGCTGATGGTTTCTGTGATTTCAAAACTTGTAGCTCTAAATTTTGTACTGAATACTTGTTTCATTAAACAATGTGCGCCCACAGTAATCCAAGATTACCAACCTGAAGAATGCTGAATGAGAATTTTAAAATTGAAAATTTCAGTATCTCAGCACCAATATCTGAGCAATCCACTTAGTACTGTAATTATAAATACTATCAACCCTACGAAGAATTTTACAGAAAGTAATAATTATGAAATTTAATAGGAAAAATAATTAATTATTTGTTCACTAAAGATTATTCCAGGTACAGAAATAGTTGCGATTACAGATAACAAATTTGATGCTGGTTTTTTTATCATTCACTATGAAGATAAGCAAAATAATAGTATAAAATCAGTGTGCAGTAGTTTCCATTTTGATGTTTCAGAAGTGGTTTTATTTTCTATGTTTATTTTCTTGTATGAAATTGGTTGCCAAATGCTAACTGAAACTAACTGCTAGTAACAAATGAGACTTACTGTCATTTATTTTGAGGTTGTATTAATTCATTTATGTTGTGTGTGTGGGCATGTTTTGTAGCTATATTTTACTCACTAATGCACAGAATGGGCTATAAAGGATGTACCTGTGGAAGCAGTGACAGGTGGCACAGTGCTGAAGTGAAACGTTGTTGCTGTTGTGGGTGAAGTTGAGATTGGACATTCATAGACAACCCTTTGAAGTGTTCCATTGGGACCACAGGTTGCGACAATACATCCTCCTGTGCCATCCGTAGTATTGTAGATCACATCTTTATAGTTGTATTTTTGGCCCTCATAAATGCAGACACATTCTGTAAATCAAAAGTGGGTGTTATTCCTTTGTACCCAAAATACAGAGCAGAGTATCTCCAATGCATCCTATTCAAATAAAAACAACTTTGTCAACATACCGTATTTATCATATCTGCATGTTTTGCCATGATTTGTGCATTCACTGGAAAAGAGAAAAAAAAGATGATGAATGTGAATATATTGATTCAAGACATCATTTTATTGTTCCAGTTTTTTATATTGATCCTTTGCTATTCATTGTGTGTTTAAACATAGAAAGACTCTGTCTTCTCTGAGTTAGATATTCAACTCTGCTGTACAAATTCAGGTTAGGTAGGATCACTCAGTTTTCTGGCAAGGAAGGTAACTCTTCTATGCCAGCATACTAAACATACAGTATCCTTATTCGTGCTTTTGGAGTCTGGACAAAGGTATGGGGAGGGTGATTTGGAATGTTTTTTTCTCCCTGATAAGTACACTTATTTTTTGGAAGGGAAAGTGCAGTAAATTTATCATTTGGGAAAGGATCACTATATCACGGATGTTGAGGTTATCTACATAGAGAATTTCCATCAGAAAAAGATGTAAGAATGCATTCTAGTTTTACAGGGAATTTTTATATTATTTGTTAAGAACTGAATCTTGATATCATTATTTTCAGTGACTAAGGATATCCGTACACTGAATAAACTTAAGTAAATATAGATACGTATTTAACAGGTCAGGTTTAGTGCTGCTAATGATATAGACAATGCAGGCAAAGCTGTCTATGAACTGTGAAACATACTGTGAAAGCTCAGATGGGCTTTGTGCTAACCTCTTTGCTATTCTGGCTGCACTGCTTACAGTATTCAGGTGTAGCTACTTTAAAGGTACCTTAGGACAGGCATTAACTGCTTCACAACTGGTTGTGCTAACTTTGTGCTATTTGATAGAAGGCTTAGCAGCACTTGTCCCAGGATGTCAGCAGTTCTGACAGAATGTGTGGGAATACTTGCTGACTGTTGCAAATACGCAAGTACCAGTACAGTAAGAGAAACAAGCTCAAAACAATGAAGATCAGTTGCCTAGTAACTTCTAAATAATTTAACATAATGATTTTAAGGATATGTTAATAAAAATTCTCAGACTATTGCCATAAGTATTATTATTATTTTAATTTGGGTTTACTTAATTTAATAATGATAATAATAATAATTTAAAAGTACTTTAATAAGAATACAGAATAAGTAGTCAATTCATCTCTCTATGGTAAAATATTTCACCATGTCATCATATGGTAAAATGTTTCACCATGTCATCTGGGAATGGAAGAAAATTAGACATTATTTAGCAGCCTATGACTGGCCTAGCTCCTACTCGCAAACAGAGAACTTAAAGCATGATGAATTATGCTACACAACTTTAAACTTGAAGTTTAAAAATCTTTACTAATCCTACCATGATTGACAATTCTGGTTTGAAGGCATCTGCATTCCTGGTTTGTAATTTTTTCCGTTTTCATAACAACCACAATTAGAAACACAAGTCATGGTTTCTTCATCAAAATAAGGCTTATTCTTTGGACAGTGTGGATAGCAGCCTGCAACAAAAAAAAATCAGAGTTATGTTGACACTAGGCCTTCCACAATTAGAAGCAACTCTATACTCTGTTTATATCTACTTTCCCCAAATTATCCCATATGGTAAGTGGAATTTCAGACTATGTTACTGATATTCCTTGAATTGCACATTAAACTTTGGGGAATTTTGTTCTCATCTGCACTCCAAACAAGTTCATGATCTATTAGGGAGTAAGATACTAATTAGAAAATCCGATCTTATAATTTCCAATATAAGCATATTATATACTAAGTAATATAATTTTATTAGTAATATAGCATTTTAGCTTTTTATAAGTAGAATGAGATATGCATAATTATGTTTACCTTCCAAACCTCTCAACTCATGAAGGCAGTTCCCGCTTGGATTATTGCAGGTCTTCATACAAGGGGCTCCACATGGCTTGTAGTGCCACTCACATTCTCCTTGTGGATTGTAGTAATCGCAGAACAGAGCTAGAGAAAAAAGAAATTACAGAAATTTTGATCTTTGATCTTTTTGCTCTACAGTCTTTCAGTTTTGCTGGGTAAAAATCCCATGTGATCAGTATAATCACATAGGTGATGAACAGTATATTGTCTTATTTCTAATTTAATACAATTATTACACTTCTACCACCTTTTGACACCAATAAAGTTATAAAGCATAGAATAGCTACACATCAAGCATGAAAAACCAATTAATTGAATCACTGATTTTAGCTAGTATGCACTAATATTTATTTACATTGAGTGTGATATAGACAGGTGGGAGTGTAATATAATATTATAGCTCACCAGTTGTGTATCATGACTAACAAGTAAATTGGACACTAATGACACCTTGGTAAAGTTACTGGCAGTGGTTTCATTTTAAGAAGACAGATTGGCCTCCAGTGATTTACCCAACTTGCTTTGTGGGGTTTTTTGCTGTTTTTAGAATACAGCAGTGCCTTTTACAAATACAATTGTATCCTTCCTTCTTTCTTTGTTCTAATTGTTTTTTCTTTTTTCTTCTGTTTTATTTCCCTCTGGACTCCTTCAAAAAGTAGTAGGGTGAGACTCACGACAAATGGATGGGGTTCTCCATGAAATACAGATGTCCAGCTCATTGCACGCTTGAGCATAGGCAGCTACTGCTGTACAAAAGCATTCACAGTCTCCTCCAGTGTCACAGGCACAAGCATCATCCACACATGCTTGATAATATTCATTTGGTTCGATCTATTGGAGAAAACATTTGAGTTTTCGTGTACTTGTCCTCTTTGAAAAAGCATTCACTGTCCTAAAAAAGCTGAATAAAATATCTGAAACTGACAACTCTGTACATATGAAGAAAGATAAGAAAGGAAGAAATCCTGAAAATGCTTTGAAAAATCAAGAGGAAAATGTAGAATAAAGCTATTACTAGTAAGTCATAACACTAAGAACTATTTGATGTTGGAGATACATTTGCAGAAAGAATACTGTTAGATTACTACAAGCTAGCACACAGTCATATATATGACTGTGTCATATATATGTGTAAATATGATATTTATATTAGCATAAAATGACACCGTTAGAAAATAAACGTATCCTGAGATTTACCTGGGATTGTCCCTTCTATTAAAAAAGCCCAACTATCAATTTCATTGGTGTACTAGTTCAAGGCACAAGCTGAGAAAATGAAAGTGAAAATACTTTTTATACAGTTTCCCTGGAACTTGGTCTAACTTCACTTTGTCAAGCATGACAAAGTGTATTTTAGTGTATTTTTCAGCTATCTCACATAAAAATTAATGTAATCTCTGGCTCAAGAGAATTTAAAACTGAAGTTTTTGTTGTACCTGGGAGTGACACTTCGCAAACACTTCACTGGTAATAATGCTGCATTGCTTCTGTGCCCAGGCTTTCCTGTATGGGTTAGCAGTGCATGGATCCATGGTACGATTGGCATTTGGGCAACTAGAAGATACTTTCCAGCTATTGGCAAACTCCAGCACATTTCCTACCACAGACTGACTGCGAGTAGTGAAGTCATTATTTCCATTGCCATCATAGTTTCCACAAAGTCCACAGACATGTCCCTGCATGAGGATAAACACAAAATTATGAAGATCAGTATGGTACAGTTTCTCAGTATCTGCGAGTAACAGATCTCAGAATGAATCTTATTTAAGACTATCTAGGCCTCTTTAGTAACAGCCTCGGACATTTTCATAAAATATCTTCCAACATCTCTAACTTGTTGTTAGGAAGGATAAGGATAGGAAGTGGAGCAGACTCGTGTTTTTATTCTTAGTATTGAGCTAATTAGTTTTCTCTAATCCTGAACATACCTCTTCAGTGAGGGTTTTTTATGAAGACAGCTACAATGTAGTTGCTGTTATGCCATTATTGAATAATACAATTTAAGGAAAATATGTAGTACATAATCTAAGTCAACACTACAAGGATAATAATATGCAATCACTGCTCTTTCAGTTTTCTGGTTACAGCCTAAATGCCAACTTTTTTCTTAGAGAGTTAACATGCATATGTTTCAGAAATCATTTTATCCAGGTTTCAGATTTTTAAATGTACCTGAAAGCTGGGACTAAGTTTGATGAATATACTTGTTTTCTTGTCCCACATGAGTATCAGGCCAACAGTAGTGTCAACGACCAGGTAGATGCCCATGGAACGGATTTGGAATGGCATTTTTCCTCCAGGTGTCCTCTGGATGACATCAGAGTTTCCATCACTGAGTACCAGCTCATAGTTCTAGGACAGAAAAAGAAAAAGTTAGAGGCAAATTTAAAAACTAATCTATTGGGTACCATCTGTTGGGTACACTTTGCCGGTAACTGTTATTGAAATAATAACTCTATTTTCATGAAAGCGTTTCTGTTCAACAAGCTCATGTTAAGCAATTTCTCTTTAGAATTCCCTCCTTTGCTTTCTCTAGCAGAAAGCAGAATCATTGGCCGTGAGCAAAGAAGTGTAGTAACATTTTCACTGTCTTGGAGGACACTGCTATGATGCAGTCTGTCTGGAACAGCTTGTTTCAACCTCCTGGCACCTTCAGCTCAGAGTGCAACTTATTAGAGAAAATACTTACCTCCAGGAAAACTTTAATAGACTTAGAACAGGTGGTTCCTGTAGTGCCACATGGAATGTTTTCAGTGATGACTCTGAAGGTTCCCAGATTCATACCTTGTCGACCACAGTAATTCTGAAACAGGGGAATGATATTCAGTGTTGACTATGCTACATGGTCATATGTAAAATGCAAGGTACATAGATAGCACAAAAATCTGTGAAGAACTCTGTTACCTGAATCAGAACATATTCACAGTCTCCTTCAAAATCAAAGCGTTTGCCATCAAAGGTGGTGTAATGCCCATCTCCATAAACAGAACAGGTTTCCAGGCAAGGTTCCTTGGAGCAGTGCCATTTTCTGTCTCTACATGTACTGCATAAGATGAAAAACACTCCAAATGTAAAAAAAAAAATATACACACGATATAGGTATATATACATTCCTGCATGTACATCAATCTGATTTTAAATGTGTTAAGCCTATAATGAAAAAATAAGGTTTGCTTATTCTTGGAAATGCAGCACAGCTCAAGAGCCTTTGGGATTTGCCCAAAGACTGTGTTACTTCATGATATCATGAATAATTTGGGTTAGAAAATACTTTAAATCTTTCACATCTCCAAATCTTGTTGGATGTATTAAAATAAAGGGATTGCCTGCAAGGAAAAAAGCTTTCTTGGCTTGAATGAAGATGACAACATGCAAACCGTATTGTTCTTCTGACCGCTTGCAAACTCTATGCCATTGTAAAGAACAGATAGAGCTTGCTTTTTAGGTACTAAGTGGATCATCTTCTGTAGGATTCCTTCCTATAAATCTTGATACTGCTAGAGTGAATGCTGTGATTCACCTAGAGCTTAAACTATTCCCAATCAGATGCTTGAAAATAGTATTTTTCAGTATGGTCTTACCAGTTGTTACAGCCAACTCTGATTACTTCTCCTGGACTGTAGAAATTCCCATTGTGAACGCATGGACAGTCTTCTGGAGCTATACAGCCACCTTTGCCATCTAATACTTGGTTATGAGGACATACACAGCCAGAGACACAGTGGGTTCTGTACTGTAAGGACCATATAGAAAACATGACTTGAAACATATCCCTGACAGAAGAGTCCAGTTGCAACTGGTAATTGTTAAGGAGATCTCTTTTAATATGCTTTCAACTAGGTATAAAGAGTCTATACTTACGCATTCCATATCTAGAGTCTGACAGCTCTTCTGACATCCTGCTCCTACCACATCTGCAGTGGCATTGCCACAGTCAATGTAAACCATGGGAGGTACGCAGACTGAAAGAGCGAAAAGCCATGAGAAATGTGAGATGAACCATGTATTTATACCTTTGTGTTTCCTTAATGCAGACCAAAGAGGGAAAAAAAAGTCTCCTTTGTAAGATATGCGTAGCTTAATACTGCCCAGAAGGAGAAACTTATTATTGTTTTGAAGTCATGCTCATCTGTTTTTTGTGCATATGCTTGGACTACTCATGGAAATTAATGTTTAGTTAGCTTTGTGAAACACTTCCTTTCAGAAAAAAAAAACAACAAACAAACAGGAAAACAAAGATCCTGGTTTACTTTGTATTTTTTTAGGCTTTTAATACTTCTATTTTATTTAAAATGTGGATGGTTTTCTCTTCATGTTCAGTGAGGTGACAAGTATTCTTTTCCCCTGGGTAACCCAAAGGGTTATAACTTATTTCAGCAATCTGAAAGGTAAGACAGTGTTTCTTTATATTTTGGGAATATCCTCTACATTAAAGAAGTCACTGGTTCGTTTTCTTGTTTGATTTCAGCCTCATACAATTTGCATTCACACCATTATGATAAAAAAAGAGAGAACTGAAAAGGGTGAAGAAGGAAAGGGAGAATTCAATAAAATCTTAAGTGATGTGTTACCTGGTTCAGGTTTCTCTCCAATGCAGCTCAACTTTCCATAGGTGCAAGTGCTATTAAAAAAAAAAAAAAAGAATGGATATGTTTTTGCTTTTCCTCATTAAGTTTCTGTTTATTTCATAATGAATTTGAAATAATGAAAAATTTCTGTATGATAAAAAAGAGAAAATGTGTCCTTAATCAGAATACTTTGTAGTAGTCAAAAATATTTTATATTATAGCAGATCAAAGTACAAGTATATTCTATATAAATATAGTCTTGCTCTGTCCATTTGCCTGTCCTTCAGAATAGTTCAGATTCCATTCCTAATGGGAATAATCTGTAATGGGATTATCAAGCATCTTTCACCATGGAACAAATCCTTTACAGTCGTGGGTAAGAAAAGTTGGGAGGGAGTGACTGGGCAGGAGTTTTGCTGTTAGCCAAGGCTAACGCACCACGGTATGGTTTGTGAAAGTCCTGTAGTAGTCTAAGTACAATCTTCCAAACATGGACAGCCTTAACAATTTTTAAGGATCTGTGATTTTTTGTATTGAAATTATTAGGGAGGGAAACGCATTTTATTTGAATACATTGCACAATGTATATATTGATTCATGATTGCCTATAGCCAATCTCATCATTTTCTTTATCAATCTCTTACCAGACAACACCGTTATCATGAATAACTTCTCCAGAAGACAGAGGCATTCCTTTGTAGTAACAAGGACAGCTAGAAGCAGGCACACATTTGCCACTTTCATCCATGTAGGTTCCATTTATGCAGGTGCAACCATCAACTGGGACAAACTTGATGCTGCATGTGACATCAGGCTCACTCAGGGACCGGCAGGTGGGTTGACAGGAGTCGACATTGTAAGTGTACTTCAAGGATTTCGGACACAAGGTGGTGTATTTTGCTTGAGAGTAAAAAGGTGAGTTACATTTAAGAATCAATGTAGGTATAAATGCAGTATTTGAGGTAAAGTCTATATGATAAACGTGGCAACGTATGTACATGTCATTTTACTGATATCCTAGATAGAGTAATTTGTTTTCCCCTATAAATGTATCATGAATACAAAAGTTTTGTCCAAATTAAAAAAAAAGAAAAAGTTCAAGTATATTAATGCATAGTGTGGGGGTTTTTATTGCTATTTTTGTATTTTTTTTGTCAGAGTAAATTGAGAAATACTCTACTTATTTTATTCCTATTGCAAAGGAATTGAGTTTCTGAGCAAGTAATCTAACAAAGTATCTTTTTATATTTCTTCCTGCTTACTGCTTGTCTTTTATGGTATTCCACTCCTGCTCAAATTCTTGAAAGTCAAGGCTACACTTAAAACACAGTTTAACACAACTGCTTTGCGAATCCATGAGAGCAAATGTGTGGGGCCTTCTGGATGATAATTTTCAAGAGGCAAAGGGATGTAGAACTTACTGCAGGCTTTGTTCCTCCACTCAGTGAGGAAAACTCCTTTAGCAGCACAGGCCCTGACGTAGCTGGAAAGGGCAGCACACATGCAGTCCTCACTCTTCTCACAGTTACACGTGTCAAACATGCAGTTCTAGGGAGAGAGGATGACATATGATCATCAGATTGTTATGTCAAAGCCATGGTACTCTGTGCTTTTTAAAGTGTAATGTTCAATAGCGCTAAAAGTGAGTGCAATCCACACACATAAGTAAACATAGGCCTGGTTTTCATTTGAAGATTTCATTGAGCACTTTCAAAAAAGATTCTTTGTAAGTAGGAGTAATTAGAGGTCCACAATTTTAAACTATTTTTTCTTGTACTTTTTTTACTTTTTCAGGTGTTGATACATTTCCCAAACTGCAAGTGTGTACCCACTATGCCGTATATACCTAGAACGAACCCAACTTTTGGGGCTTGAACTTAGTCTTAGGAGCTTGGGCTTTCTGCATCAGAGGAAGGAAGAAAAGAGGGAGTCTTTTAATGTGTTGCTGTGCCAGGCAAGGTCACTATGACGTTATCATTCCAGAAAATGTTTGTTGAACATAATGTTACAGATTTCCAACAGCAGGGAGGCTTTGTAAAGACAGTCTATTCCAGAGCTTCATCACCTTGAATTCCTGGAACATTTTTGTTAACATCTTATCTAAATCTCTTTGCTGCTTCTGAGAGCAGTTTAGAGTAACTAAGCAAAGTGCTTTCAGACTAAAGCTTTCCTTATATTTCAGGAGGGGATGGCTTCTGTCCCTTGACCTGATAAGTAGTCCAGGGAGTCCAGGCTCCTATGTTAGGCATTTAGGTTAGTACCTAAAAATATGGGAAGCACCTGTAAGTTTATCCTCCTGGGAGCTGAAAGAAATATTCCTTTAGGAAGGAGTAATTATTATGATGTGTAGACAAAAATGAACTCTTGGCTTGAAAACAACTATCATGAATGCATCTCCTCCCAGTTAGCAAGTTATTCTCTCAGGTGTTAGTATCAGAAATCTGAGTCTTTCTTTTAAATGGGAAAAAGTTAAGAGCAAAGTACCTTCTCGTAAACTTCAGGATTCACTGTTGAATGACATTCAGCAAAAGGTCCCATGATATCAGAGAGCAGTCCACACCAGTGCTGAGCATACTGGTCTGTGAATTGAAAACATGATAAGAATTTCTATTGCACTTCATTGTCTAAACTCTTGTCTCAATACTTCCTGCCAGGAAATTGCAGAAGCTTAACTTTGCAATAGAATTCAGCTCTGCATTTGCTGAAACACAGTCTTCCACTTCTTCTACACAGAAATATGAACTCTTCATAAATGTTCTGAATTCGTGGCAGTTGTAATGGAATAAACTGAGACATCCTTAACTGAATTTTGGAAAAGACAGTTTACATTGTGAATTTAAAATATGCTAGTTCATCTCAGAAAACAGAAGAGTGGCTTGTGAACGCTCTAAAATTATGTATTTCATTGCCTAAAATTGAGCCCGAAAGCTATGATGCTCTGAATTTTCAGTCTGGTTCTCAGTTTAGCAGTGGAAGGACCACACTGAGTCCAGCCTTCTGTGGAGCTATGCACAGATTTTTTCCTATATGACAATCAGTCCTTTCCGGAATGGATCTCTGATACTCTCTATGTTTCCAGTTTCCCTTAAGTAAGTTGGCAAACATACTTGCTTTCTTTATCCGAAGGAGTATTTTTGAAGATCCAAAATATTATCCTAATTATTATTTATTAATGGAAGACTTCTAGTGTCAACTGAGGAAAACAGTGTGTGTGCAAATGGTCCACTGTTATTTTGGTTAAATGCTTGGTGGTTTATCAGCTTTGTCCTTCTTTCCATCTTAAATGAGAGTAGAAGAGGTTACTATATGCTGAGCTTACCATTTTGTATGCTGACAGTACAGGGGTTCTCAAAGGTATTTTTGGCATCAGGACAATCAGCCTGAGTTTTCCAAGTATTGCCAAAGGCAGCTGAAGTACCCTCTATTACACCACTGGTGGTTTTGAAATCATCTGTCTGCATGTCATTGAAGTTTCCACAGAGACCTAAAAGGAAGCAGATAAGCAGGTGGGCTGAGAAAGTGTCCTACAGAATGAAGTGTACTGATGAAGGCAATTGCTAGGATAAGATCACTTACCACAGGTCTGCCCTTTATGTGATGGGTCTAACTCTATAAAAAGTTGCATGAGAGGCACAAGCTGAACCTGTAGCTGAAGACCAAAGGTTGTTTGCAGAATGATGAAGAAAGATGATGGTCTGAAGATGGTGACATTTGCTAGGAACATAAGAATAAGAGTTATAATTTCATATGAGATGAGCAGTTGAAATAACTCTTCATTATACAGAGGAATTTTACAGCTGTTTTTCATACGGTCTTCATAATTTCTGAAGAACTGGGGGAAAAATGATCCATATAGGATCTCAAATCCAGCACCAAAACAGGCTATCTTTACCCTAAACAATAAATGTATAAAACCCCTTCACTTTGTGAGGTGTTTTAAAATAAGGGGAAGAACACACACTTCTATTGCTATTTAAAAAAAAAAAAACCTTTGCTTGACGAAAATTATATAGTGGTAGAGTCCAGCCTGGACCTATTCTGCCCTTTCATGGTTTGCATGGTTTGTTCAGGTGCAGCAGTATCTGAGAAGAACTGCTGTGAGAGGAACTCTCCAGTGAAGGATGTGCACCAAGCAAAGGGACAAAGGGAACACAGGGAACTAAACAACTTGAGATATTGGAGCCCTGTTGCATATCAGAGTTTTTCTTTCCTCTCGTATGGCATTGTTTGGATCTGGAAGTGTGCAATGATACTATTTGCTTGAATTGAATCTCCATTTAATTAGATATTGCTAAAATTAGACGATAATTCTGCTAAAATTATAAGAATTAGAATCATAGAATCATAGAATGGCTAGAGTTGGAAGGGACCTTCAAAGGTCATCTAGTCCAACCCCCCTGCAAGAAGCAGGGACATCCCTGACTAGATCAGGTTGCTCAGAGCCTCATCCAGCCTGGCCTTGAATGTTTCCAAGGATGGGGCATCCACCACCTCTCTGGGCAACCTGTAATTGAATAGGCAAACCCTATTACTTTAAAAATCATAGAATCATAGAATGGTTAGAGTTGGAAGGGACCTTCAGAGGTCATCTAGTCCAAGCCCCGTGCCAAGGAGCAGGGACATCCCCAACCAGATCAGGTTGCTCAGAGCCTCATCCAACCTGGTCTTGAACGTTTCCAGGGATGGGGCATCTACCACCTCTCTGGGCAACCTATTCTAGTGTTCTACAACTCACAATGTAAAAATTTTTTTCCTAATATCCAATCTAAATCTACCTCCCTCTATTTTAAAATCATTACCCCTCATTCTATCACAACAGGTCCTACTGAATAGCCTCTCCCCATCTTTCTTATAGGCCTCCTTGAGGTACTGGAAGACCGCTATCAGGTCTCCCCGGAGCCTCCTATTCTGCAGGCTGAACAGCCCCAACTCTCTCAGCCTGTCCTCGTAGGAAAGGTGTTCCAGCCCTCTTATCATCTTCATGGCCCTCCTCTGGACCCTCTCCAACTGGTCCATGTCCTTCTTATGTTGGGGGCTCCAGAACTGGACACAGTACTCCAGGTGGGGTCTCACCAGGGCAGAGTAGAGGGGCAGAATCACCTCCCTCGACCTGCTGGCCACGCTCCTCTTGATGCAGCCCAGGATGCGGTTGGCCTTCTGGGCCGCAAGGGTGCATTGCTGGCTCATGTTGAGCCTCTCCTCCACCAGCACTCTCAAGTCCTTCTCCTCAGGGCTGCTCTCGATCCATTCTCTGCCTGGGATTTGTGCCTGGGATTGCCATGACCCAGGTGCAGGACCTTGCACTTGGCCTGGTTGAACTTCATGAGTTTGGCATGGGCCCACCTCTCCAGCCTGTCCAGGTCCCTCTGGATGGCATCCCTCCCTTCCAGCGTGTTGACGGCACCACACAGCTTGGTGTCATCGGTGAACTTGCTGAGGGTGCACTCTATCCCACTGTCCATGTTGCTGACAAAGATATTGAACAGAGCCGGGCGCAACACGGACCGTAGAGGGATGCCACTCATGACCAGTCTCCACTTGGACATCGAGCCGTTGACCACCACTCTCTGAGTGCGACCATCCAGCCAACTCCTTATCCACCGAGTGGTCTGTCCATCAAACCCATGCCTCTCTAGTTTAGAGAGAAGGATGTTGTGCGGGACAGTGTCAAAAGCTTTGCACAAGTCCAGGTAGATGATATCTGTTGCTCCTCCCTTGTCCACCGATGCTGTTACCCCATCATAGAAGGCCACCAAATTGGTCAGGCACGATCTGCTCTTCGTGAAGCCATGTTGGCTGTCACCAACCACCTCCTTGCTCTCCATGTGCCTTAGCGTGGTTTCCAGGAGAATCTGCTCCATGACCTTGCCAGGCACAGAGGTGAGGCTGACCGGCCTGTAGTTGCCCAGGTCCTCCTTGTTCCCCTTTTTAAAAATGGGGGTTATGTTCCCTCTCTTCCAGTCATCGGGGACGTCACCAGACTGCCACAATTTCTCAAATACAATGGCCAGTGGCTTGGCAACTTCATCCGCCAGTTCCCTCAGGACCCGCGGACGGATGTCATCAGGTCCCTTGGACTTGTGCACCTTCAAGTTCCTCAGATGTTCCCAAACCTGCTCTTCAAGTACAGTGGAAGGTTATTCATCCTTGCAGTCCCTCCTTGTGCCTTCCACAGCTTGGGTGGAGAGACAAGAGCCCTTAGCAGTGAAGACTGAGGCAAAAAAGTCATTGAGTACCTCAGCCTTCTCCACGTCCCGGGTAACCAGGACACTGGTTTCCTTCCGGAGAGGGCCTACATTCTCCTTGTACTTTCTTTTGTACCCTACATACCTATAGAAGCTTTTCTTGTTGCTTTTTATATCCCTGGCCAGATTCAATTCCATCAGGGCTTTAAGCCTTCCTCACCCGATTCCTGGCCACTTGCACAGCCTCTTTGTAGTCCTCCCAGGCTACCTGTATGCTCCATTAAAGTACCTTGGGTTTGCTACAGAGTAACCAATGGTAGAATTTTGCTTTAGATTAACCAGTGTAACAACATTTTAAATTAAAAAATGAGAAACAGTCTTTTGAAGGGACTTACCTGCAGAGAATGGCAGCTGTGTGTAGATCATATTCACAAATACACTGCCGGAAGGCTGGATCACAATATTCTGTCCACAATAAAACACAATTATTATCAAGCATATTTAGGAAAGTTAAAACATTTTCCAAATGGAAAGGAGAAAGGAAAAAAGAAGTGGAGAGAGACTACGACGATGTTCTGATTCCTGTACTATTTCTTTAAGCTTTGTTACTGTGGTTCTTTAACGGTGAAACCAAAAAAGGAAAAGTCCAAAGATAACTAAATGAAAGAAAACTACTAGAATCTTGACTTCCAATATACATACTTTATTCTTAATTTTTCTTTGAATAATGTTCAAATTAGATGAAAAATCCATGCAGATTCCCTGTCTGTGCTGTTATATTTTGTTTGCAGACTACTTGTCTATGAAGTTTTAATGCAGAATGTTAGGTGTCTGCACTTGCTACTTACAGTTTGTCCTCCACTTAGGCTGATGGTTATACCCTTGAGGCATGTCTCAGTGTCAGTCAGGCCACATTTGTGGATATCTCCCAGAACAGTGAATTCATGGCTGCCACAGATCTAGAAGAAAAAAAAAATACCATTAAAAGGATTTGTTATGGTAAAGTATTGTTATGGTAAAATATTGTTATATTAAAAAAGGTTCACACTCAGATGGCATTCTTAGTAAAGTAAGTCTTTTAAAATACTGTTTCCTTTTCTTCCTGTTCATATGTTCTTACATATGTGTATACAGTCACCAAGTAAGCTGGCATTCATGTAGTTTGTATGGTGGAAGCTATCCATTACTTCTGACACTTAAGGCCAAGTTAGACATATTAAGCTGATCATAAAAACTATGTTTAGGTAACATTAGTTTAATACACTAAAGAAGGAAGTGTGCCTTTCTTTCCCATTGGTTATGGTGTTTACCTGGGAGAGGAGCGAAATTGTTTCCAGTCTCTTCTGCACTGAATAGATTATGAAAGAGTCTGGTGATTTGGACATTTTTTCAACAGGTAGGAAATATGCATTTAAATATCCTCTCAGAGGAGAAAATTAAACTAAAATCACTATTCACTAAGCTACTGAACAAAGGCAAAATTCAGTTTTTCTCTTGGTTCTGGTTTTCATTGACTGCGTTCTGCGAGCTGTATTCAAAGTGTGCCGAATGGCCAAGACATAACAGGGAAACACACAGAAGACTGTGATTCTGAACATGTCTTACGACTTTCTTGCCATAATGAAGATTAAATTGAGGACAGCTGAGATACAGAATTACAGCCATCTGGAAATTTAATGTTAAAATTATGGGCTTTTTGACCTTTAGTGTCCAAGTTTAGGGGTTTTCTGTACCTCCAAAGCCTCTGAGAATCTAATTTTGGTGCTGAAAAGGGAGTTTAATATATAAATCTGACCTATGCTCCCATTGTGGATTGAGTCCAGTGCTTGGAATCTCGTAAAAAACCTTAATTGATTTAGTCTAATCTATTTCTTAATTACATCATTGTATCTAATTTCTAAGTTTTTATGATTGTCTTTCTTGGTAACATTCAGTTTGAGCATTTTGAGAAGAGATTTTAGTTAATATGAAGTCTTTATGAAAATTATATACATCACTCAACCAATACAAACAAACAATAAATATACCTAGCCTTCTGAAATCTGCAATTCTGTAGTCATAATTTTAGATGTATCTACTCAGAATTCAGTTCCTACTAATCTGAAAACTCCAGTAAATCTTAGGTATTTTTGTAAGTCATCAATTTCTAGTTCAGGTTTTAGAATACATGTAACACTTCTTAGATTTTTTGCTTTTGAACTCCAGAGTCTTCTATGTCTACTGGGAAAGACTTTTTGGAAGGCTGGTCATCTTAATGAAATGAGTCCTCTCCCATGAATTCTGTAAAATAATAATTCCATTACGTATACTGTTAATCAAATAAGCCATTGAACTATATTAACTATGACAAAAAGGACAGTGCCAATTGACATAATAAGCACATTGCTCAGAAACAAGTCCAAAACACCAGACAGGGAATATTTAATTTAAAAATTAAGGGGAAGCATGGAGATTTTTTCATGGAACCTAAAAACTCAGTGCAATTCTTAAACAATGACTAAAGAACACAAAACTACTACAATATTTTTATTTAGTATAATCCTAACAGAAAGACCCCTGAAATCCATTTAAGATTCCATCTTGACCCTCTAAGTTTCAGAAAGTTGATGTGATTGCCAGTAGTTTTAATTAAACAACATTTATATATAATAAAAACATTTTCTTTTAGCATATTGCTTTAGCAAGGATTGTGGCACGTTTTTACCTTGGTTAGGACATAGCTACAATCTCCGAAGAAGGAATAGTATTTCTCATCAAATGTTGAAATGTGGGAGCCTCCTTCAATACTGCAAGTCCCGGGGCATGACTGGGTCACACAAGACCATTCACCTCCAGCACAGGTACTGAAATGAAGAAGGCATTCAGTAACCTTGGGTAATGCAAGTGTAAATTAGGTAAGAGACAATAAGGGCAGTTGATGCCTTAATTTTCCTCTTGAAGCACTGATCATACTGTCAAAGAAACCAAAAGAGCTTTGAAATCTCAGAATAAGTATGGGGCAGGCACATTTATATTAGTGATATTTTTATATATATATTGCTGTTTATTTCCAGTCTTTGGACAGAATTCACTCCCAGTGAACCTGGCATCCGTTCTGCTACATGTTTGCCCCTCATCTCCATTAGCACAGCTCAAGCTTCAACCGTGTTAAGTACTTCTTGAAAAATAACACGCATGTCCATGGTTCCCATATTCATAGATAGATAGGTGTATTGGCATACACTTACGCAATAGTACTTCAGTAATTATAGTAATATTGAAAATATATATATCACATGCCTCACACATATATATCAAACATGCCTCTCAAATGGGATCTCTCACTCTGTCTAATGCAACATGTCCCTAAATGTCACGTCCTCCATAGTGTTTACATGAGCATCCTAGTATTACACTGTAGTGCTGCAAAGGACTTAACACACTAATTCATATTTTTAAACACCTCTGGTGTTTTAATTTCATTGTCTGCTTTAATTGATTGATCTTGAAATTGGAAAACCTGTATCGAAACTCAAATTTTTGCTTCCAAGTGTGAGGAGAAAACAGTGATGTAAGAATTCTCTAAAAATGTAAATAAGGAATTTCAGTTAATAAGTAGTTCCAAATTTCTTTTTAAGGGGAAATTGGTAGTTTTTCCCTGTCCTCAAAATGTTCAGGCCATGCACCTAAAAAAAATATGACAAAGGGAGTATGTTACCATGATCTGCATTTAGATGAGAAGGAGGCACCAGGAGCATAAGTTTCACCTTCATAGGTACAGTGGCACTCTTTACGGGGAATGCAGCCAGCACCATTAATGTCATCAAATACCATTCCTGGGGAGAGAAATGATCTGTTATTCATTCTGTGCACTGCAGAACCTGCTTTTGTACACATATCTGGCAGATGTCTGAAAGCATATTCCATTTCTTCTCTGTTACACAGAAAAAAAAAAGAATATAAATTGCTTTAAAATCATAGGATGCCAGCTATGTAGGGATTGAAGGGCCATATTCCATTGAAGCCTATCTAAAATCTTTGGGTGATCAAAGAGACCTCTAGGGAAATGCCTTTCTCTTATGGACTTTGTCAGGTTGGAATTAAGATTAAAATTTCTAGATAACGGGTGGAATAGATGAATCATTTGTAAGACTACCCAGGGACATATTTGTACAGTAAATGTTTTTATACCCAAAGGCAGGGGATTGTCTAAGAGAAGACAATGCTGGTATACAAACAAGTGATGGTGAATTCTGTGAGGCATCATGGAGGATGGAGAAGAAAGCTGCAAGGGATGAAGATCCTACCATGCAGTCACTCACAACAGCAACAATTCTTAGCCCCAGAAGTATGTGTGCACAAAGAGAACACATTTGCATTATTTATCTTGTACTGATACTCAGTTGTCATGCATAATTCTCTAAAACACCAGAATTTACACACTGCCTAGTGCTCTCTCAGCTACATCTTGTTTAGACATGTTTAGACTGGCCAGGAAGAGTTTAGTAGTTTGGGGAATCAGCCACAGCGTTACTACCACCAGGAGTTGTCATTGTGGGTAAAAAGTGATTACATATTATGTACTTTCTGTGAACTGAATATGGATGTAGAGAATAGATGACTTCCCCATATTGTTAGGAGTGAAGTATCTTATTCCCTGTTCAGTCATTACGTACATGTCTCAGGCACATTTGTTTTTTAAAAGGGCATTTTTAGTAATCTGAATACACATGGTGCATGTCTATCAAGGAAGAAACTTAGTTATTTGATGGTAATAACAGCAATGATGTGATAAGAATGATACCCGAGTAGGAAAGTTGTTAAATGTGTACAGGTAAGTGTTCCAGCCATTTTGGCGATGAGAAAAGGGCAGGGCAAAAGCTTACCTGGAGGACAGGTGCAACCATCTGTACAATGATCTTCACAAAGTGCAGATCGTTCCGGGTTGCTGCACGTGTCAGAGCAGGGGGAGCCACACTCCTGGTATTGCATGTTGAAAGGACATGATTTGGCTGAAAGTAGAAAGAGTATTATAATCCTGACTTTTGTTTTGAAATGTTGAGAAAACAATATTTGCAGTTCAGAGTGTTTTCTGTCAAGATATAATGCGGTATCCTGTTCCAAGTGGAGGCTGCGACATTTTAGACTTTCTGATATATATTGAAAATCCTTAGTAATGCAAAGTCCTCTAATCTTCCATATTCCCAAAGTCTTGAGTATGCTCACATTAAATCTCAAGTCATGAAAATTACATGTACCTTTAAATGGCTGTTGTCTTCAGGAAAAAAAATCACATATTTGACATTTACTAGATATGGGTAGTAAGCACAGGTGAAAGTCTCTTGCTGAGATACTTACGACACAGTTCTGAGGTTCTCCAGTTCAGAGGCTGTCCACCTGCATGAGCGCACTGCCGTGAGTATTCAGCAAAGGTGTTGCACATGCAGAAGTCAGCCATAGAGCTATCACAGTGGCACAGGTCTTGTATGCAAGTTTCAATGTAGTCCTGAACATCCACAAGTGCATTACAGCTTGTAAATGCTTTACTAGTTAATACTGTCTCACAGATAGAAGCCTAGGAGGGAAGACAGAGAAGGTAAAAGAAGTGTCTAGAAAATACAAAACTAATTATTTAAGGCATGTGGTAGAAAAATGTCCAGCTAGTCCAGAAACCTCTCGAACAGTATCCATAGCGGGTGATTAGGGAAAAATATAACAATAGGGCAAGTACACATGAAACTCCTTTGAATAACTTCCATATCTTCCTATATCTTCAGTTACTTTCAGAGCAGGTGATTTCCCAAGCATTATACAGGTTCTTTGTATTAAGACATCCTCAGTGAATTCCTCTTTCCTTAAAATATCCACTCTTCTCTTGGAAGGGGAATGCAAATTTTTAGCATTAACTTTAGCAAAGAATAAAAAATTTTATTTAAAAAAAGTTTCTTTCAAACCTACGATTGAGTCATATTAATGCTATATTTTTCCAATTTTAACAAATTTTCTCCAAAGACAAGGAGAATGTATTTTACACTGAGAAAATAAATGTTGAGAGAGATGTTCTTACAAATTCAGCTGAGCAGTTCAGCAGAACAGCAGGAGGAATGGGATCAGCACACTGCTCTGTGGGTCCATCTATCTTCTGCCTGTTCCCAAACTGTATAGGAGTCAGTTTTGTCCCTGTAAAAAGTAATCAAAATATTAGAATAATATTTACTGGTTTACTGGCTTTTGCATAAAGATATTTTCTTTTTTGACACTACCTGCTATGACATGAACTGTGATTACCAAATAATATGACTATAATATGAAAGGCGAAAGAAGATGAAGAAGATATACAAAGAACTGCATCCTAACTGTTGAAAACAAGTAGAAATTTGCATGTGGCAGGTTTTAAAAGATCTAACAGTGATGGAAGTAGCCTAATACATCTCAAAGCCCTGACTATACATAACTGACATCATAGAAATGCATAAAGAAGTATCACTAGTTTTGCAGTTAATATGACCCACAACCAGTGTTACAACGTACAGCTAAAAGAAAGAAAAACAAAGCACCAAAATACTTAATAATACTTTTTACTACTTACTCTCTGAAAAAAATTCATTAGTAATTGGAATTCCATTGAAGTCCCCACAAAGTCCACAAGTTTGATTGGCATATTTCTTATCTAGTTCCACCTAAAAGAAAGGAGGAAAGAGAGCTTAGGTTCATAGTAATGTCAGCCTTGATGGTTAGGAACACAGCCTACATCAATATTGATTATGTACTTAAAATCTGACATGTATGCTGTGCAGACTGTGCCGTGTGGTAACAAGGTAGGCACCATTGGGAAAGTCAGTGACCACCAAGGAAAACTTGGTCTTATTCTAGCTCTGAGGCTGTGAACATCAGTGCATTGCCAGATCTGGAATCTGAGGAGTACTTCACTGTGAGGTGGGGATGTTATAACTGAGAGCCTATTGATCCTGAGCTGAGCTTGGGGGAAAAAAAAAGGGAAATTGAGAGAAGACTGGAAGATAGAATAATGCACTAAAAGAATAATGCACAAATCCAAGAGTAACTAATGCCTGGCTGATTAAGACTGCAAAGGTGTAAACAGACTATTTTAAAAATACAAACTTTCTGACATGTTTTGGATATTCTCTTACCAGGAGAGCATCCCCTTCATTCCAAAGGAAGATCAATCCTAACTTGGCAGAAACTTTCAAATAGCTGTTACTTCTCTCTATCAAGACTCCCATATGGCTGTAGGGCATTTGAATCCTGGGGAAAAATCAACATAATTGAGCAGAGGTAGGGACAGAATATCCATTGAATACCCTTTCTGATATCTGAATATCCACTTTCTCATTCTCTTTGAGAAGCTTCAACATGTATAAGTAAAGAAATTAGTCAGAGGAGTAGTTTAGTACAGATGACACATGTTTGTAACATTTTGCCTGTTTCCAATGCAATTGCTTCTCATTGTGCAAATGGATCAGCCTTGCTTTCCCCGTTGCTCCTTTTGGCTGTCTCTGTTAATGGTGTTTTGCCAGGTAAAGTGTTGGCATATGTCTTTGATTGTATTGTTCAAAAAAGTGCTGGGAGGTTCTGTTTTGCAGTCAGTATGCTTCAGGATATTGCTATTTACTCGTTAAAGTCCTTGATAATAAAGGGACAGACTCTTTAGGCTTTCTGTGATGAGTTCCATTCACAAAGGTGTACCCAAGATAACCTTTAGACCAGCTCGCTGCACATAGCTGCTATAATGCACAACTCACTGTGGGATAGCTGCCCAAATATTTACCCAGCCTTTTGGACAGGTTTCACACCCTGTGCCAAAGTCAGTGCTACCATTGCCACACAGATACCAAGTTTCCAGACTAGCCCATTTTAAAAGAGGGCAGGTGCAACCTACAGCCACTGCTTAACTGCATACAGCTTAGTTCAAGGACAAAAGCCATTGAAAGTTCCTCTCAAGGATCCTATTCTGGGAAAATTAATGGAAATTAGAAATTTAAAGGGTGTAAAAACCTAACACTTTAATAGAATACAGTTTATTGGGTCAACTTTATATGTACACATACAATTGTAGCAGTAGGGCAGCATCTGGGATAACAGCTCATCTGAACAAAATGAGCACAAGGATAATCTGCAAAGTGGCACTTAGCTCACTCTCAGGCCCTCTCATTTTTGTTGATACTTCAGGAATGACTTGAGCCCTCCAGCTGCTCGGGAGCATTGTGAAATTAGATAAGGGAAAGGGATGGTCACTCAAAGAGCCCTCTGGGAGCAAGAGCAGTGATGGTAGTTTCAAGTTATGAACATACGATTTGCCATCAAGCAGGATGGAGCCGCGGGTCAGTTCAATCACTGCTCCTTCCAGTTTCATGATGACGCGAGTGATCAGAGTAGCATTTTCCACCATTGTACGCCTTATCTGGATGTTGAAGTCCTCATAAGGCGATTTGCAGTTGGATGCAAAGATGTAATTGCAGATCCCAGGGAAGTAAAAGATGTCCCCATCAAAGGTCTTGAAGTGGAAGTTGCCCCATGTGCTGCACACACGGCCATTGTGAGAGGGATTGCCAGCTGTGGATTCAAAACAAGCAGTAAGAATTTTCTGTAATTTGCTGTAGATACTCTCCCTTTAGTTTCTTTTCTCCTTTTATTTCTTTCACTAGGCTCTGTCCAAAGCCCCATCTTCTGTTTTCCTTCTTGTCAAGCTATTTGTTTATCAATCTGTTATTTATTTCAGTCAGTTATCTTTTGTGTTTAATCTGTTTTGCGTAGGGAGATAGGGTCTGAGATTGGAAGAGAACTATGTCCAATGCTCTAACAGCCATATTCTACAAATCCTTTCCTAAATGTATGAATGTTCTGAAATTTCACCACAAGACCAGTTTAAAGTTAGTTTAGAACTACCTGATACTCCTACCAGGGAATTCCACTCATAGCTGCACCCTTTGAACGGCCGGAAGACTTTTGCCAGCATCTTCTGAAACATATCCCTTTCTCATGTATGCCTGGTTGCTTTTGTGCCAGTGTTATACTTCACCTTGAAGGGCTTCCACCTCGCTGCCCATTACAGAAATCATATCATTTCAGTTTTAATTTCCTTACAAGCAGGCTCTCCTATCTCCATGATTATCCTCACAGTCCCGCTCTGCATCTCTTCCAGATTTACACTCACTCTGCTTGAACAGGGATAGTCAGAATTGTACCCTATACCCTAGATACTCTGTCTCACTAGTGCCTTGAATACATTATTATTTCCCTCTCTTTACTGGAAATACCGTGCATGATTTATTCCAGTTGGTTTTTTGGTTTGTTTTTTTTTTTTTTTTTTTTTTACAGCTGCATCATATTAACCAAATGCAGGCTGAGTACTGGGGTCATATCCTTGTTACTTGATCAACTGACTATTTTTTTTGTTCCTTTTTTAATTTTATGATGCTAAAGGAGATTACACAATTTATTGATCTCATCATTTACTCTAAGCTCTACCTTTTTGATCAAAAAGAACACAGACATCTGAGCCATGACTTCTGTTTAACTTACCTTTTACTTTTAGTGTGTTCGGGAAAGGTGGAATGATTGTCACTTCTTGAGATTTCAAAGCTGATGAAAAACCTAAGGGGGGAAAAACAATGAAGCTTAATCTTATTAGAAGTCCTAAAAAATGGATAGAGGTTGCCTAGTCTCTTTAGTAATTAACATTTCCTACTACTGGTTGCACTCTAGTGGGAAGTTTCCACAAGGCTTTACTGGTGGTTTTTACACAGTGCTTTGTGTTCTGTCTTTCTGTATACTTCACTAACAGCCAAATCCTGAAGGCCATACTCTTTGGCTGTAGTACTCTCCTCCATTATTTGTTCAAGACTCCCATCTCATGCTGGCCTGATGTTCTGAACTCAAAAGCAGCAGTCTGATCCTCAGAACACAGTGTTGTAATAGCGATGCAGAGAAAGCAGTGCTAATGTCTATGTGTGAATCTTTGCCTCAGGAGACTCAGAAGCAAAAAGTTACTGAAGAATATTAGAAGCTGAGGATGAGAAACAGCAGCTGTTTCTTTTCTGAGGCTCATCTCTTTCTTTGTGCTGAGACACGTGCTTTTGCACAGCCAGCTCTAAACAGGTTTTTTTTAAAAAGCAGTTTAAATTCTGTGAAACTTTAATAATGTGCTTTTCATGCAAATACTTCTATTGGTAGGATCCAGCTCTAAATATTCCATGTCCAAATACAATGTTTTCTCATTGGATCCAGCAATGAAAGGGATAGAATACTTAGAAAACCTACAATGTGATTTTCTTTACATGAGAGTCTGAGGAATTGATGCAGTTTTTCCCTTGAAATTACTAAAATCATAGAATATGATTACTTCTGAACTGTAGATTGTGAAATATCAAGCATTGACTTCTGCATTTAGACCAGAAAATATCACTAAAACAAATATGTGTTTTAGAAAGGCAATCTAATTTAGTTTTAATGTAAGGAATTTAAGGGAAAGTACACATATTACCTTCCTTAACAATCTGTTCCAGTAAATGCACTCACTATTATTAAATAATTTGTGGTACACTTCCAATTTGGGTTTATCACTATTTCAGTTGCTAGCTAGTGACCTCACAAATTGCAGATTGCAGGGTAGGCTTAATGACTAATGTTTCAGCCTGTCATCACTAATAATTAATCACGGTCAACGTCGTATGTTTCCACCCTTTTTTTGCTCTGTACAGTTATGTGTCATGCATGATCTTGTAGTGCTTAATTATTCTAAGGTACTTACAAATTTCTTATTCTTTTGTGAGTGGTGCAGTCATCTTGACACAGCATAAAAAATGTAGTACTTTCTATCAAGTATCTTGGTGATATGTGTGTATACACACACCTCTTCTGAAAACACACTCTTTGATAGAAGTTATGTACCTTTCATGAAGTTAAAGATTAGATAACTGTATCATATCAGTAGACCAGATCCACTGGGCCAGATCTCAGAGGAAGTTCTCCAATTTAGAGCACTCAGAGATTGGCTAGGAATTGGATATGTTGTACAGAGGATTTTTCTTTCTTTTTTTTTCGGGGGGGTAGGGAGCAGAGAATGGGAAAAGAAAGTGTGTTCTACCTAGGCATAATAAGATTCTAGTAATCTTATTATTTATCAATTTCATTTGGGTCAAAATCTTAGAAATAGATCAGCATTAAATACTTACGCTTTTGTCGCTGCAGGATCGATGGAGAAACATCATTTGATTTTAATCGTTGCTCATTATCCTGGGCTTGAACTGCATCAAGAAGAGTGGAGGAGGAAAATGTTAATGTCTAATTTTCTTGAGTTTCTTCATAATTTCTCAATTATATCTGCTTAAACATGCAACAGTTCATATATCAAAAATCAGCAAGGCTATGTTCATGCACAGGAGGTCAGATTTGCATCAGGACCTGTGCTACACGCAAACATGATGGCCATATACCACTCCTTCAGGTTTTGGTTCTTTGAGTTTTTTGCTAATGAATTACTACATGGAGGCCATCAAAAACACCCCTGTGATAATTTGAGCAGATCCTTATTCCCTTATTGCCACAATACTCCTGGATGCCCTTATAAGCTTTTCAGATAAAGGACTTCATTTTCTTAATTTTACTATTACCATGTGCTTTAAACGTCAGTAAAACCCACTCTTTAGACAAAGGGCTCTAAAAATAGGTCACTTCTGTACAAGAAGAATCCATTTCAGAGTCAGAGGACTAATCTCTGTCTTCTCTTACTGAAAGCCAAAGTTACTCTGTATTTTACAGTTTCAAGTACTTTTTGTAATAAGCAGAATGAAAATAAATGCACAAGCCACACAGAAATAGATCTTTACAATAGATACGTTTGTGACTGTTGATTTTGCCCCAAAGCAAAACTTTTTTTTTTTCCAGAGAAAAAACCTTTTTATTTCCATTTCACTGCAGCATCAGAGTAGGAATAGGCACAAAATCTGCAGAGGCCGGAGGGGCTTTAACGCACGGCTTAGCGAGAGTTCATCAGAGGGCAGGTTGTTGGGGAGGCTATGCTGGCCGGAGAACACCGAAAAAGCAGGCTCACCCTCTGCTGCATCCTACCCCAAGGGCAGCCAGTGGGCAGCACCGCCAGAGGGGCTCGTGCTGACATCAGAGCTGCAGGGAGCTCCCTGAGCCCCTGCCTTTCTGCACCAGCTCGGGGTGTCTGCAGCTGGCACTGGAAGGACACTTTGTGCTTGCTTTTAAGCTATGAACCACTTCTGGGCTCCTCTTCTCCACTGCTTAGCCTCAGACAGCTTCCTGCTCCTCTCTCCGTGCACTGTATGCCTCCAACATTTTGCCTCACGCTCATTTGCCTCATTTTGCTACACCTTGTCTGTTGATGGGCTAATCTGTCACACTATCACTTCTTAATGTAAGTTAGTGTGGAATTACCTGGAAGTAGGAAAATGTAAAATAATACAATAGGATCTGTATCTGAGTTCAAAAGGCAAAACTAACATTGTTGTTACCTTTAGGTAACATACCTGTTACTTCAAGGGAAATTAATGTAAAAAAGATTTCCACTCATCTGTGAGTAATAAGTGCCCTCTTAGATTATTTAAGGTAACTCCATTTGCTTTTACCCCATCAAAAACTAACCCTGTACTCTAAGCATTTGTGCAATCTCATGTGCAAGAATAGAGGAACTTTTAAAATCTGTTTCACAATGTTTTTCAAGCAAAATCTCTCTTCTTTTTTCAACACTGCATCATCAGCTGATAAAGCAAAAATCTGTAATAATGCATGCAGACAAGTTCCACTGATTTTTTCTGTCCTAAAACTGCTTTTGAACCTTATGGTTTGTGCATTTAGAAATGCTGTACCACCTTGAAGTGAACATCAAAAGCTAAATGCAAATCTTGAGGCATTTCGGTAGAAATGTAAGTTAAAAGTGAGTTCCACTGAATTCAGTGGAGCTATTCCAGATTTCAACCGGAGAAAATAGGATGAGAGCATGGACTACAATATAAATTTTCAAGATAGTTAATTTCCTCTACTTAGGAAAGAAAGTATTTGCAACTGAAAAGAAAACCTTGCATAAATGTAACAGGTTTATTAGCTTCACAAAGCCAAGGAAAAAAAACCAAAACATTTCAAACTCCGAAGCAAGTTATAAATTCTTTAAAACAGTAAAAATGCCAAGCAAGTGAATCTTCTTACCTTTGAGCTGTATGAAGGCAAGTGCTAGTATTGATATCCATAGTGGTATTCGTGTCCCACCACCTGTGCCCATCTTCTGGAAGTCCGGTATAAACTACCGAACAACCTGCCTCTAAGGAAACACCTGTCTGCTCTCAAGTCTTATATAGTGAGAGAGTAGGTTTTGGCTCAGTTCCCAGGTTGTTTCACAAGGTTCTTAAAAGGTGGGGCTTCAGACATTTTAGTTTTCCTTTGCAAGTGCACAGGTAAATAGAGGATGCTCTGATTTTCCCTCAGGTATTTGCACTCTAGGAGGAGTCTTCTTTCTACAGGTCTTTTTGATGAAATGTCAAGAAGTGAGCAGGAAGAATTTTTGCTCAGATTTAGTCTTTCTAAATTGTTATACATTATGGGATAAATGCAATTTAAGGGACTTCTAAGTGACTTTTGAGCAGGAGCTTGGAATAAATTATTTCACTTTTAAAAATTTTCCTCCATATGCTAAATGATGGCAAATTAATTTCTCCAAAAATCCAAGGAAGTTCAGTCTGACACAGATTTTTTAAAATTAATTTGCACCTGTCTATGTAGCTAATTTGCCTGTGAAAACCAAGAAATCAAACGCCATCTAAGGTCAGCATTTATCCACAGGCCAGAAACAACACAGAACTACACAGTGAAAATCCATCAGCATTGGAGAGTCAGTAATATGGACCTTTCCTTGAGGGATTCTTCTTCTCACATAGGCAGTTTTAGTGCTACTTCAGCTGTTTACCTTCTAAGTAAACATGATTTCACCATAAGGAATTAGATTGATTCTACCTACAATAAAAAAATAAAGATATTTTTTGTGATTGATGTTCCTAGAGACACAGAAAGACTGATTTGCAAGAATATCCTTTGGAATGTTCCTTATCTTAGGAACAATGAGAGAGTGAACAATGTTTTGTGAATATGTTAATATATTTATTTACAGCTACATTACTTTGGTGAATTAACCTTTTATAGTGTTTTATTCCGGGGTGTAGAGGAACACAGTCTTTCAGTGGGAGGATGGATCCCATAATCCCACGTGCGATCAAACAGTTCCTGCAAAGAAGGATTCTCTCTGTTGAAGGAGTTACGTTTGAGGAAGTAACTTCAACATTAAGAGAGAAATAAAAGAATTTTTTTTTTCCCCCTAAGCAATAAACAGAAGTAAGAAAAGATACTATCTTTCCTGAACATTTTAAAAGTACAACTGGTTATTACTATTTAAATAAAAGTGACATAACTAAATAAAATTGCAAGTGTTGAGGAAAATAATTGGTCAATTTCATGACTGATACCTCTGGCAACTTCATTGAGTCTAAGTCTGTAGAATTTTGCTTAGTATTATTTAAATGAGGAAAAGAAGATGATTACAAGATACGTTTATATATAAAAATACATGCATTGAAAATTTAAGGGAAATGTTATCACCTCTAACAGTTATTATCAAAGTTCCAGGATGAAGATCTAAAAAGAAAAAATTTAATGGATATGACTGGTGCGTAATTAAAGTAATTATAAAATAGTATGGTAAACCCAGACGGGTAACACACATAAGCTTATTAAGTGATTCTGTTAGTGAAAAGAAAAATATGCTTTATGAATCATTACATTGTTGGCACAGAGTAATCAATTCATATCAACAGCTGCTATGCTGTGATATCATATACACAAGTTAATATTTCCTGCATGTTCAGGAAAGTACTATGACCTCTCATCTCTCAGAGATGCCAATTTGGTCAATACTGATATTTCGCTTCACATGGCCATCACAAATTAGGCTGAAACTTGTTTACAGTTAAATTTAACCTCTTTTACTGACCTCTAAATTAGCACCAAAAGTGGTTCTCTGTATCAGCATTTTTGGTTGAAAGTCTCAAATCTCTTATGTGTCATGGATCACATTGTTCTTACACTCCTAAATGGTTACTTCCTTGATTAATCCTCTTGCCATGTTAACTTCCATTATCTTGTGTTGATTCTTTTCAGAAATCATTATAAAATGTGTCAAAATAGATGACACCTACAAAAAGAATTTCCAAATATCTATGATAAATTAATTTAGTACTATTGCTAATTATTCAAAGAAATAATTCCTCTTCAAATTGCATTTCACTTCCGTTCACTCCATAGACCTACACAGGTGACATGGGAAAGTATTTTTTTAAGATTGATTTGGAGTTACATGTCCAGATTTGTGTAACTTTTTATTTTCAAATCAGTGTACAGTTGACTGCATAAGCAGAAGTATTAATACATTAGAAAAATGTATTGATGTGCTTTAAAAAAAAAACAAACGGAAAAGATAAGAGATTCTGACATTGCATTTGATCTGAAAACCCTGACAATTCTTTCTATAGCTTCTCTTTCTTTTTCACGGGATCATATTCCTGTTCTCTGCATCTCCAATATTAAATTGAATGAAGCATTTCATTAAAAGAGTTATTAGCATTTTCAGATCCAGATCCATTCTTTTTAATATTACATGACCAAATGCTCCACAGTGACAATGTTATTCATGCATCTTACTCATGATTTCCGAATCTGGTTCTTAATAAGAAAAAATGAGACTGTCATATCTTATTTTCATACATCCTCCCTATAGAATGCAACCAAAATGTCACAGCAAATTTGTTTAACTTTTCGATGCAGTAACGATTGACATCAGTGTCTCCATTTATATTTTTAAGACATAGAATGATAGAGTGATATGGACTTGGAGAAGGTGTCTAGTCCACCTAGTGCTATATTGGAGTAGCTTCCTTTTGAGGGAAGGATGAAAATATTTGTAATGATAGAAACTATGGTGTTTCCTCTGTGGCAGTGCTAAAATGCAAGTTGACAAGGATGTGTCTGCTGGGCTTTCCTCTGACTGGTCATGTGCCCACTTCTGAGGCCAAGTTTAAGCTCCAGAATTGGTGCTGGGACATTAGGCTTTGCATTCAGCTGAAATATCACTCTGATTGTCTCTAGTTTTTGATCTGTGCAAATTCAAACCCACAATTTTTATGTGAAAGCTTCTGTAGAAAAGTGAGGCAACTGATCAGTTTCTACCGAAAAGTTCTTCATTAACATTACAAGTGTTCTCTAATTGTGTGAAGACGAAATAGCAAACTGTTGCAGTAGGTATCTTACAGTATGATGTGATATAGTCTATTGAAATAAAGCTGTAATTAAAGAATAAAATAGGGGTACAACTCCTTTTATGTCCTTTACTAGATCTTGTTAAATGTGGTGCCGTTGATCCATTCCTTTACTTCCAAATACTTAGATAAAACTCATTGACTGAAAATGAAATCACATTAATACCTGAGATTTGAAACCTTGTTTCATTAACACAAGTAGTTCTCCTGCTGTCTTTTTGTGTGTACATTGTAGAGGACTAAGTGGACACTGCTTTGATCTCCTTTGCAGCCGCTATGCTTTACTGTAAAAGAGGTAATATGTAATATGATTATGATCTGTTTCTGGTTTTATTTCTATTAGCTGTTCATTTCTAAGGTTGCAGTGTCATTTGGAAGAACCCAAGCAAAGCATAACAAGTTCAGTCAGGCATTGGAAGCTGTCTACCTGCCACATAAAAGGCTAGTTTACACCAATATGCCTAGGAAGTAAAATATATTGAGTATAGTATCTCTCATTTTATTTAACAGTTTTTCTTTGGGAAGAAATTCAGTCATAGAACATCTTAGAGTCCTGTATTAAGACATTCCACTTATGCAAAGTTAGTAAAGAGGCCTCATTTAGTAAGTAATGCATGTCAAATACACTCATGCTCTTATGTTAACCATATTCCTTTTCCTGGGAAAGATCTGAAATGTCATGACTGGTGCAGACTGGGTCAAGTGGACAATAGTATTAGTATTGGCACAATAATGTAAGACTACCACAAGTTCCCAGAGTAACCCTGCACTGGTATGAAGTGTTTTCCTTGTAATAAAACACTCAGAGGTTGAAAAGCATTGTTTTAGCCCATGCCTTCCTTCACACCTTTTCCACAACTCCGATGCCAAATTTCAAGCAGTCATTCCCAAGATTTTTGCATACAGAACAACCCTTCTCATGACTGGCTGCTTCTGCCATCTGTGTCATTACTACTTCTGTGCTTCAGAGCTACCTGCAATCAGTGCTGCTCTGCATTCTTCTCTTCCTCTTCTTCCTCCAATGTCCTTTATCTTCTTCTTCACATATCCAGTTGAAGACAACTTGGGATCTGTTTGTTTTTTTTTTTTTTCAGAGCATTTGGCATTACATACGGTGCAATACATTGAGAGTATAACTCCCACTGATTTTAGCAATAACTGAATGCTCAGCACTCCCGCATATTCAGTGTCAGTGGTTCAAGCTGATTGTCCAGAAAATGAAGAATGTACAGTTAAACCCACTATTATAATTTGATATAAATAATTTAACTGATATCACAAATTACCTTTGTGGCACTCAAGCAGCTTGATGATACTGTCCTTGCTCTTTTCAGTATTTCCCTCATTCACTCACTTCAAATTTAAGTTCTACAACAAACAAACAAATAAACAAAGCAGGAAATCTTAAAGACAATTTAACCAGAAAGATCCCTGAAATGCTCTGAGTAAGAGAAAGTTCTGCTGAATAAATAATGCGCATCCTATACCATGAGGATGTTCTGGTTTTATTTAGTGAGGGGGGGGGCTACGGTGGCAGCTTCTGCAGGAAACTGCTACAAGTTTTCAGTGGACTTGGCCGGGCCTAGGGCGGACCTGCTGCTGGTCAAGGCTGAGCCAATTGGTAGCAGAATGTTCTGTCATAACACCTCTGCGATAACGTATTTAAGAAGGGGAAAAATGAAAAAAAAAAAGAGGGAGAAGATGTGAAGAAGCTGAGCAGGGGCAGAGAGGGGAATGCACGAGCCTTGTGGGCCTTGCAGGTCTCACACTCTGGCCTCCTGCCGGGAGGCCTTCTGAGTCCTACTCTGCCCGGCTCAGCTGCAAGACGTGGAGAGGAGATGAGATGTGAAGAGATCCTGAGAGGCATCTGCTTGCCTGATTGTGAAGAATTTCTTGTGAGAGGAACAGCTGCAGATGCCAAGGTCAGTGAAGAGGGAGGGGGAGGAGTAATGTGGCTCCTGGCCAAGATTCCCCTGCAGCCTGTGGTGATGACCATGGTGGAGCAGGTTGTCCCCCTGCAGCCCATGGAGGTCCATGGAGGGGCAGAGATTCACCTGCAGTCCATGAAGGACCCCACACTGGGGCAGGTGGATGCCTGAAGGAAGCTGTGGCCCATGGAGGGCCCACTGGGGCAGCCGTTCTGGAGGGACTGCACCCCGTGGAAGAGATGACCTACACTGGAGCAGTTTCATGAAGGACTGTGGCCCATGGGAGGGACCCCACAACGGAGCAGGGGAGGGATGTGAGGAGTTCTTCCCCCAACGACGAAGCAGTGGCGTGAAACAACGTGTGATGAACTGACCTTAACCCCCATTCCTTCTTCCCCCCTGTGCCGCATGGGGTGAGGAAGGAGGTAGAGATAATCTTAAGCCCGGGAAGAGGGAGGGGTGGGGGGAGATTATCTTGTTCTCTGTCTCATGATCCTGCTTTGTTTTCAGCAATAAATTAATAGCTTTCCCCAAGTCAAGTCTGTTTTGTCCATAACAGTAACTTTAAGGATCCCTCCCTGTCCTTATCTCAAACCTCGAGACTTTTTGCTTATATTATCTCCCCCTGTTCTATCAGAGGGTGGGGGGAGTGAGAAAGAGACTGCGTAGTCTGGTCCCGTTCAGGGCTGAACTATGACAGAGGAGTATGGACATAGGGGCCAGAGCAAAGTTTCCATGTTGTCTGAGCACGTCCAGGATATCTCTGTGGATAAAGGGGATAAACACTTAAGCCTCTTTAGAGCTTGTAAATGCAGACACCACAACTGTGCATACTAATATTTGCACAGATTGGTATTACAGACTAAAAAACTGCTGTACACACACATACCTGAGGGCATATTTACATTGTGCAGTGGTGCATGTTGCAGACATCCCTCTGCTAACAACAGTCAAGGTAAACCTATAATAGGAAATATGTCACTACATTGATATGAAGTTGCAGCTAAGAGAATTTGCCTTTCTCTGAGGCACTGACATTGCAACATTGTGCTTGGGATCTAAGCTGATACCTCTACCCAGGGATGTACTGTGCCATATGGTCATAGCAGCACTGCCTAAAGCCAGCTGAAAGCTGGACTCTTTTATGTAGTGCCATAGTGCCCAAAAATAAAAAAAAAAAAATCAGTCTTTAGAAGCAATTGGTGTTTGCAGGCTCAGAGAAATAAATGATACAACGAGTAAAAAAATAGGTGAAATGGAGTGCTGAGCTGAGCAATATATCTAAACCCTATAGGGACCTATTAGTGATGCACATCCTCAAAAAAGTCTACATGTTAGAGTACTCTGGTGGGTATCATTGTGCTGAATGACACTCAGATACGTTTGTAATAATATAAAGAATAGACTGTGTAAGAAGTGGATATATCTATACCATTACAATTAGGGAGTTTTGTCAGGAGTTGTTACCAGTGGAAGTTCATAGAATCATAGAATCATAGAATCACATGGTTGCATGGGACCTATGAGATCATCTAGTCCAACCGTCTTCCCACTACCATTGGTGCCAGAGCTACTAAACCATATCTTGTAGCTCCTCATCAAGCCGCCTCTTGAACACTGCCAGGGACGGCGACTCCACCACCTCCCTGGGCAGGCCATTCCAGTGCCTGACCACTCTTTGGGAGAAAAAGTTTTTCCTCATGTCCAACCTAAACCTCCTCTGGTACAACTTGTGGCCATTACCTC
>WHYT01014998.1:35340-58478 GCA_009806455.1 Tetrax tetrax
AGTGAGGGGCCCAAAACTGAACACAATACTCGAGGTGCGGCCTCACCAGCGCCGAATACAGGGGGATGATTACCTCCCTGCTCCTGCTGGCCACACTATTTCTAATGCAGGCCAGGATGCCGTTGGCCCTCTTGGACACCTGGGCACACTGTCGGCTCATGTTCAGCTGAGCATCAACCAACACCCCCAGGTCCCTTTCCTCTTCACAGTCCTCCAGCCACTCAGCCCCGAGCCTATAGCACTGCTTGGGGTTATTGTGGCCAAAGTGCAGGACCCGACACTTGGCCTTGTTGAACCGCATCCCATTCAGCTCAGCCCAGCGATCCAGTCTATCCAAATCCCTCTGAAGGGCCTCCCTACCCTCAGGCAGATCAATACCACCACCCAACTTGGTGTCATCTGCAAACTTACTGAGGGTACACTCAACCCCCTCATCCAGGTCATCAATAAAGATATTGAACAAGATGGGCCCAAGTACCGACCCCTGGGGGACACCACCTGTAACAGGCAGCCAGCTGGACTTGACTCCATTAACTACTACCCGCTGGGCACGGCTCCCTAGCCAGTTCTTTATCCAAAGAAGGGTATACCTACCCAGTCCACGGGCAGCCAGTTTCCCTAGGAGAATACTGTGAGAGACCGTGTCAAAGTCTTTGCTGAAGTCCAGGTAGACCCCATCAACAGCCTTTCCCTCATCCACCAGTCTGATCACCCAATCGTAAAAGGAAATGAGGTTGGTCAAGCATGACCTGCCTTTCGTGAACCGAGGCCTGATCCCCTGGATGCCACACATATGCTGAGTGATCTCACCCAAGATGATCTGCTCCATAACTTTCCTGGGTACTGAGGTCAGGCTGACAGGCCTGTAGTTCCCCGGATCCTCCTTATGGCCCTTCTTGTAGATGGGAGTCACATCGGCAAGCCTCCAGTCCTCCGGGACCTCCCCAGATAACCAGGAGAGCTGGTAGATGGCCGAGAGCGGCTCGGCAATCACCTCCGCCAACTCCCTTAGCACCCTAGGATGGAGCCCGTCCAGTCCCATGGACTTGTGGCAATCCAGATGGAGGAGGAGCTCTTTAACTGTCTCCACCTGTACCACAGGGGGTGTATTCGGCCTGGCATCCCAGACTTCCAGATTAGTTGTACAGTTCTTCCCCCACTGGACCCTTGTGAATATACCCTTAGTTTAAATCCGTAGCTGATTCTCTGTATCCAAAAAGTGCATAGAAGATATTATTGGATGTACATAAACGAAGACAAACATGGAGAAGGAAACAAAATCCTTTACTCCATGCTTGAGACAAGACTGAGAAATAAATTTATCTTATAGCTGTGGTATAAAAGTTTGCAGAGACCTCTTTAGTATTTCAATTTAAATATTGCCATTCATTTTAATAAGTAAAGTTTCTATGATATCCTTCTCCTTGAGGGGAGAACATATTGCATGAAGGGATATGTCTGTGTCTGTGTGTGTTGAATCTCTATTGTAAAATAACTTTTTAAAGTTCCTTTTCTATATTTAGCATTCCAGTTTGCAAACTTAGATAATTATATTGCAGAAAGACTTAAAGTAATAGAAAATAATGGACAATGTACAGGGAGGTACAAATTTGCCACAAATTAATTTCACTTGGAAATTTCAGTAAGGTTTCTAAGCATCACAGGATCACCATCAGTAGCAGGGATCAGGTCCATAAGTACAGGTAGTTGTTGGTATGATGCTTTATAGTGACATTGTCTTCATCCACTGCTTCATTTTTAGTTTAGTAAATTTTATGCAGAGCTTCTATTAATTTTTATTAAATATTATTAAGTTTACAAGGTCAAAACACTGGGAGGTATTGGTGTTAAGACCATCAGTACAGTGTCATGAGATAATTTTAAATTACATAAGTGCAATATTATGTTTCTTAGAGAGTTCTGGCTTTTTTAGACTATGTGTCCTAACACTATGTTACTGTGCGTTATTCAAACCCTATTCTGAATATAGCCTCATCAACTTCCTCAGTTACTTTTCTGTGGTGCCCATCACTGGAGTACCTGAGAAGTTCCTCAACAGTAATGTATTGTTTTTCAACAAATGCTTGGAAATACTTGGGGTTTAGTGTCTTTATTTTACGTATTGCTAAATGAGGCATAGAAAGGTTATGGGTATATAGGAATTTTAGGTGAACAATCTAACATTTTTAGAATTGATTTTTCAAAGTGCTGAGCTTTATTTTGGTAGTGTGCACGTTTAGAGTGTAACTTCAGGTAGAACTGTGAAGGTCCCACAATTCTGCAGCTGAGATGCTGAAGTGTCCAGCACAGTATCTAGAAGAAAATTAATCACTGGCTGTGAAAATCATAGTTTAAACAGATATGTGCAGCACCAAAAAGGACTATTGAAATTGAAGGATAAATTTAATCCATTTCAACTTGGTAACATCTGTGCGCCACATTCACTCTGCACAGCCAAATTCTCTAGGCAATGAGAGAGAGGACTGTAGACAACCATCAAGCTCACAAAATATTCCTTTCAACCTTGAATCTGGGTTCACTCTCCCTACAGCAGGTGCTCAGTGTCCAACCAGTGAAACAGAAACACAGTGGAGAACAGCAGGATCCAATCATATACTTAGCGATTGTGTAACACTGCATACGCACAAAGATGGCACGTTACGACTTCAGACTGCCTGCACTCATTACTCATGTAAGTAATCCTTCCTCATTTTAGTCTGAGCGGGTACAAGAGAACTTCTCATGAGAAATTCTCTTTTCTCCAGGCTCTATGTTGTAAGTTATCGTAGACCGTGGTTTTTAGATATATTCTCTAAACATGCATCATAGAGGTGACTAAGGTTTGCTAAGCTGAGCTGTCAACCTCCTTATCATTTTGGAATGCCAAAGTATGATATAAAAAAAAAGAATGCTGTCAAACTTGAGCAGCTAGACTTGTACTGTATTGAACATTCAATACGTCAGTGGATGAATTGTCCGTTGACCTCTTTTATAGTCAGGTTTTGGTTTTATTGATCTGAAAACTATGAAAATCCTTATCTGCTTTGATCCATTACTGCAAGTGACTGAAAACTGGTGTTGCATGTTTATGTTTTGTACGTAAGAACTGTATTGACTGCATTTTCCCCCCTTGAACTGAAATGACTGGCAGAGTTATGGATGAGTAGAAGATGGTTCTGCTCCTCTTACTGTCATAATCAGGCAAACATTATCAATGGCAGTTCAACTGTCAAACAGTCTTCCATAGAAATACGATGTTGTAAGCTGGTGGTGGCTGCTGTAGCCATTGTCTAATTTTGACAGAGTACATCTAACTCTGGAACTCCTTCCACTGCCAACAATATTTCTGACTGAATGAAGGTAGAGTCTGCATTTTTAGTAATAAAGTGAACAGAGAGAATCCCACATAGGCTTCAGAGCTGAAGCTGAAGAGCTCAGCTGAAGGTGAGAAGCTGATTAGGAAAGTAAGACTATAAACTATTATAGAAATAATTATATTTCTAGATTCCACAGACAGTATCAAATTCACCTAGATTTTATAATAAAATGACATTCAAGTACTTAATTTCTAGAAGATATATTTACATTTTCATTTACTTCTGTAGATTTTCAAACACTTGGTCGTCTTCTATATCTCATCTGCCCCTTAATACAGTGGCCATTGTGGTAAGTTGGAATGTGTGGAATTTTTTGGGTAAAATTTTATCTTCCTGATACTTTTGTCCTACATTATGTTATCTTAAGACTCATTCTGTGTGTGGTTAGTTCTGATACATGCTTGTGGGTTGAAGTCATTATACAGGTACAGAGTAGAAGAGCTATGACGACACAACGAAGTACATTTATCTCTTGCACATATTGCCCCACAGCTAGGTTTAGGGAAACACCCTTTGCCAGTTCTTCATGTGCCTTTGGTACCTTTTTTCCTTCTTTTGAGGATATGGTATGTGATAGAACAAGAGTAATTTGAGCTACAATGTATTAAACTTATTGGCTGCAATATATTATTTGTGTGTGTTTCAATTTCATGACTGAAATAATAGCAGATCCTGCTTATTGGTGAAAGCACTAAGCCCTGTTGTTGAATAAGTTCAAATAATTTTGTGGACATCAAGCTGTTGACTGTTGACTCAAACTAGACTCAACAGTTATCCCCTTTATATAACATAGGAATATTGTTACTGTTTCTGGAAAGTGTTTTGGACACTACAAATAGAAAACACTGCATTAGGGCAAATAAGATAGGCAGTAATGTATGCATCAAATGCAGACCTGAACTGACAATCTTACAACCTCTATGCAGTGGATGGTGAAGACATCTGAAGAAAGCTTGTCCATTGTAAAATAAATTACATCATCATGAAAATGGCTGCAAAACATCTTTCTGTAGAAGGCTGGCTTTTTTGGAAATCGAAAGTGAAGTAGAGTTTCTTATTGAAGTTTATCTCAGATTAATATTGACACAAAGGGTTGTCTTCCGTTATTAGCCTTATCAATGCAAAATGACATTTTTGATAGATAAAATGTCATTAAATGAAGAGACATTTTTTCTGTCTTCACAAGAAGGAACACATAAATTAGTCTACTACAAACCTTAAAAAGAAATATAAAAATTTGACATGTGTTTCATGGCAGATAGCAAGCTCTTAATCTTTCTAAAACAAGCACAATCCAGAAGGCTGTCCATCTCCATTTTCCATTTCTATCCAACAAAAAGAGAAACAGGAAAAGTAAGTTTGCTTTTATGGTGTGGGTCCTGCAGTTTTGGAACTCCTTTGTATGCTCATTTGTTCTCTCTGAATCATTCTTGCAAACAGGTGGGGAGCGCTTTCTTTTCTTACGGTTTTGGATTGAATTCAAGACTCCAGGAAACTCAAGTCTCTTATGCTGTTATACTCACGAAGTAGTTCAGCATAACTCAGTTGAGCAGCACAGAAGTAAACCTGCATGTGAGTTCCATGCTCTTTCAATGATATTCAGAAAAACTTCTGATACATTTCAAGACTCAAATATTTAAAGCTATAAAAGAGATAATTGTGATAATTTTTGTTGAACCAAACTTCTTCTATGACCCAGTCTGCACTCTCATACAGTTTTTATCCTGTACTTTTTTCATGTAACTTACCAATTTACATTTGCCTTAGGGCAAATCATTTAGGCAAACATCCTCTCTCAGCTCAGAGGTTCCCAATGACAAAGAATTGTCTGCATCTGTTGATAACCTGTTCTAGTTGTTATGTACTCAACATTGCTAGATGACAGTCTTATTTTTCTAAGGGAAGAGTCACAGGGAGGAAGCATGCATACATACATCAGCAGCAGAAGCATTGCCCAGCTGATCACTAAGTCAGTTTGCCGGAAGACTGATGTTAAAATTTGGCTAAAATAGGTTTGACTGCCTTGTTTTTCACTGAGAGTTTCGGCTCTCGGGAACTCAGTCGCTTTTTATCACACACCAAGTGAAGGTGGATCAAATCAAGACAACATACTGCCTGTAGGTGAAAAAAGTGAGAGAAGCTATTCATTTGTGTTAGGAATCATTTGGGTTGCGTGTAACCAGAGGTGTTTTGACCACATTGGAGCTACACAGTGGTCACTTCAGCATAGTCTTTTGGGCTTTATGGTGTATTTCAACTTTGCTGTAACTGCTGCATAAGAAAAGGCTTAAATGATTTTCAGTTTTATCTTACAATTTGTCTAATGCTTAGTAATTACCGAGCTATTTATGCACCTTATGGCTTGAGTCTCCATCAAGCTAGACCCCCGTTTGAACCAGCTTGCCATGGCTCACATGAACTCACTCTATTTACACTGATTAAGATAGCTGAGGAAATACACGATGTTTTCTTACTGCAATAACTTTCCCCTCTAGTGGTTCCAAGCTGAACTTATCAGTAGTACTAAGAGCTCATAATGCAAATTTTGTACATTTTCTCTCATGCAACATTATAATAGCCTAGATTCATAGGTAGTAGAAACAGATTTCTGTGTATCTGACATATAAAATCTTCTGATAATTGGATTAAAATTTGTCCACTGAAGGATTCCTCCACAGATATTCACAAAACTTACTATGCTGCTCTCAAAGGCAAAAGCAAAACCTTTTCTCATCTTAACTTCAGGTCTGCGGGAAGTAATGATTATCTTTGTGTTGTGCAGTCCATTAAATTCAGTGGTCCTGGGAGATGATCCACCTTGATAAACAAGCTACTTTGACAATCCACGTTTTCACTGGATAAGCTAGGGGAAATTCCATGGGCTTGCCATATGAGCTTTTTAAAATTCTCAGCTACAAAATGTGAGGGGGGTTTGTGTGGTAAGTGAAAATAGACAGCACAGTTGGCTGCTAGTTTAGAAGTTTAAAAATCAGAGGCATTGAAAGGATGACGATTTGTGTTGGATTCCACCTTGGTAAATAAAGCAATAGGGTAGAAATGCCTAAGAAACATGGTCAGAGCCAGAATTGTAAATGAACAGGTAAATAAATGTGTCTAAGAACAGTTTCCCTGTGTCAAGAGCAATGACTGTTTTGCACTGTAGAGTTTCAACATACAAGATTAGCCAGGACAAATTCTATTAAAATCTGAAATACACAAGCGTAGCCACTGTCCAGGGTAGTGCATAACAAAGCTCAATATTTAATAACACAGGATGGCACATTAAGAGCTAAGAAAGAGCGGAGGCCAGAGCTATGGCACTGATCGTGACTTTAAGTGCCCACACGCTGTGAGTCTGATCACTCTTCCCTTTGCCATTCCCTGAAAACAAGGCACTTAAAACTCAGCACCACATTTCATAGTGTGAAAACAGTATGTGTTGAAATATTGGAAGTCTGAAACAATGCTTTTGTTGGCAGCCTTCTTGATGTGCACCTATTCAAAAAAGGGAAGAAATAGGGTGATACACAATATTGGAGAAACAGCTTCTGTCCCTCTCATGGGCATTTTGGGAGGTAAGGGAGGAAAAGCGTAAGGAATGATAGTTGTTAGTAGTATCTTGTAGAATGGTGATGTTGTGTCTTAAGCCTTGGTCACGATCACGAAAAAGGTTTGCTTACGCCACAGTTTCTTCAAGGTATTGTAACACTGGATAAGGCGATCTAAAAGAGCACCTTCTGGAAATGCAGTTGAGAGGGACTGAGCTGAACTGAAGGTATTGTGGACAGACTTCTTCCTTCACGTGTCAATACCATAACCTGCAATAACATCTTTGAGCATAAAGAGAAGGTTTACCTGTACAATTAATGATGTATTTAGACAGTTATGTAGCTATCCAGCTTACTGGCAATGGCTTCTCCTGTTCCCAGCACTTTGGGTCTCATTTGTATATCCTTGACTCCTTTATTTGAGGATAGCCATAAGTCTGATGGTGATTTCTGATGCTTTATTATTGCTAGCAGGAAATGTAATCACTGTAAGAACCACTGGTAGTTACAGATTATAGTCTGATTTGAGAATTTCTCTAATAAGGATAAAGCTGCAGTATAAATTCATGACAGCTTGCATACATAAGGTTGTGCAGCAGTGCTCTGGAAACATAAGAGTTTCAAACTTAATGATAAGCAGAGAATAATTGAATGGAAGTAATATGATGCTATTTTACTAGCATGCTAAATAGAAATTACAGCAAATTGTATGCCGCTTTCCTTGCTGGCTTTTGGCACCTAATTTCCTCTGCAATTCCTAAATTGCTTTTACCAACCCAAAATCAACTGCTCAAATAATTTCCATGTTCTGGTCTTGATTTTAGATATTTCTCCAGTTTATCTGTATTATTTTGATGCCATTTTTTTTTTTCCAGAGTACTTGTTGCCCAGCCAAGGGTGGTATCATCAAGAATGTTATTATCCAAATCATGAATGAAACACTGAATGGAACTAGGTCCAGAACAGACACCAATTTGCATAGTCATATGAAGAACTAGAACCATTTGTAATATTAATATAATATATACTAGTAATTTGCTATTAGTTTAATAAATTATTAATGTATAGAATTTCTGTCTTAGCACTTTCCTATTCTGTTAGTTATTAGTGAACAATCTATGCAGTTTGAATATGTCAGTATTTTCTATTGGAGTGAAGAGTGGATTGTTATAATGACAGCATTTTTAAACAAAAGTATACAGACATAGAGAATGCACAGCCCTGCCAAAAAGTTGTTCTCTCTGGTGCCAAAACACTAATTCAGCAACTTTGAGCCAAGCATCTGTGAAAACAAAGACTAGCCTGTTGAAACCATTATCTAGGAGAACAAGAACAATAGCAAAGAATACCATTTGTTGGCTGGTTTCCACCCAGAAGTGTATGTCTAATACTAAGCTGTGCTGTGCAGACAGGTATCTGAAAGGAAATTTCTCATATTCAGTAAGAACAAAGTACAGAACTCCAACTTTGTTTTATCTCAAATAAATACTAGGTTTTCTCTTTATAGTAACCATACAGGTCCCAAATTTGGAATTCTTGTTCAGCCAAGATTGCTATGGTGAAACAACAACAGAAGATAAACAGAGTCCTCAGAAATCTGCCTTGCCACTGAGCATGTCCCAGGCTCTTTCCATAAATTCATTCACTTGCAGATCAACACATTTCAGTCAGGAAATTGAACTGTGTTTTGAACCAAAACACCATGGTCAGATTAAACTCCAGATTGTGAAGTATATTCTGTCTTTAACTGTAATATAGTCTACAGCCGAAGTACTGAAATATGTTGACTCTATAGTCCCTGTAATTAATTATATCAAACATCTGTGTAATTATCTTGTAACTTTTGATTGTTTGCTTGACTGTTTGAGAACTTGAAGACCTGTGCAACTTCCTGTTGACAAGATCGTGCATTTTCATTGCTTGGAAAAGAAGTACTTTAAATTCAGAAAATACTCTGGTGCTGTCCCTGTGAAACTTAGTCAAAACCAAGCCTTGTTCCAAGGCCCATTTCCCACTTGTTTGGCAGAAATTTGGCTGATGAGTCCTGACTATGTCTCCTAGGAGGGCTACAGTGAGGCAGCAAGACTGCAGCTGAGGAAAGGCAGAGTCTCTCTTTAGCTGCTTTTCTGTACTGGCAAGGAGTGAAGTAGGGATTCAAGGAGCAAAACTCATGTAAGAATAGAGTAATGATGCTGAGGGAGTTGGAACTGGGCTGTTTCAAAGAAACAGACTCCTTTTGTGGCAGAAAAGGAAAAAAGGGCATGTGTTATTCCTAGATCTGTAACAGTCCTGCAATCTTGTAATACTATTCTGGCACAAATTGTGCCAAAAAAAACCTGGAAAAAAAATTAAATTAATTTAAATAAATATTTACATCAAATGTCATAGGAGGTCATTGTTTGGAACCACCTGGCTGGAAAACTTCTATTCTGTTACCAAAAATTAATGTAAGTAAATTCCTGAGTACTGTAAACCATCCCTCTTCTACTTAGTTAAATCTAGCTCTGTTGATTTAATTATGAGTCTGGTCCATGAGGTACTGTAAAACAGGAGCACACAGCCACTAGAGCTAAACTTTAAGAGTTGCTGAACTAGGAGTCTCTGCCATCCACTGTGACAATTCAGATGTACACCTAAACATTAAAAATGAAACTGTAGTTTACGTCTTCCAAAAGCCCGAGAAAGTTTGGATCTGTATCACACTCTTTTCTCTTATCTCTGGTTACAGGCTGGGCTTTGCATGTTCCACATTTAAGGCAGGCAAAGGTGTGTTATTTTACAACACATGGCTCAGACCATGTGTCTTGTAAAAATAAGTGTTGGGAATTGAGGGAAAATGGCCCAGCACAGGAACAATGAACCAAGAAAAAAGGAGGAGGAGTTGGGTGATCTACAACAAGTCTTGAGTAAGTTGCTGTGGAAGGTGGTATGAAGTCATGAACATATAAAGAGAAGCTGAACTGTTGTCCTTCTTATAGCTATATCTATCTATATCTATCTCTATCTATCTATCTATCTCTCGGTCTCGGGCCAAACCTCTGCTCTGCTAGGTGTGTAATTACAGGGCAAAATGTTTCTCTCTGCCACAAAGGTCTTGCAATCAAAGAACAAAACAACAGACAGCAAAATAGGCTGTGGATGACACACAAGTAATATGGGAAAGTATGGGAAAATGGTCTTGGTTATATACAAGTGCAAAGGCTAGAAATTGTGGAAGCAGAGTATAGTGCAACTGTTCTTTGGAACATGCACAGAGGACAACTCTGAGTAAATATTAGCAAAGAACTACTGCAGGTATTTATCCAGGTCCAGTGAAAGTGGATGTGTGTGTGCAATCAGCTGATCAGTTTAGCCACTACACACCTGTTCTCTTGGAGGCATTCGTTCGATTGGAAGGAGCAAGTGCAAGACTGAAATGCCAAAACACCCTGCCACAGCCTGTTCTGCCAGGCTCACAGCATTGCATAAGACGCTCATAAAAGGAAAAACTCATGAAACTGCGTGCAGAATGAAAATACCCTGCAGGAAAAACATCTGCCCCCCTGAACATTTGCCTCCAAGATGCTACAGTTAAGGCTGGGACTAGGTCAAGGAGGGAAATGAGCTGCATTTTAAACCTCTTTACCCTCCAGTTATTTGTGTTCAGTCAGTCACCCACAGCTAATGTTTCTCCTTTTATTTCTCTCTCTGTGATGATAGACCTGAGCTAGACAAGACATGTACCATTTGTAGAAACAGCTCTTCAGTGAATGAGGAGGTCCACAAGGACCTGCTTCAAGACGTATTCACTGTATCATGGTGCTGATGGAAGAGGCTCTCAACCAGTGCTCACACCAATAGCCACTGTTTATTACTTCAACGTCCATATCAAGAGAGAGCAACGTTCAGAGTGAAGAATGGTCTTGATAATGACATCCTTTTTTTTTTTTTTTTTTTTTTTTCCATTAATGCTCTTAAAAGCAGATTTGACATTGCCACACAGATCATCAGTTCCCAACAAGTTTGCTGTGCCAAGAGGAAAAATGAGATTTGGAGCAGTGAACAATCTCATCATAAACACTTTGATCTTCTCAGTGCAGGCTGGGAGGCTGACATCAGGCTTCCAGGCATTTCAGCTGCGGTGAGTTTGTGGGGGTCAGAGGAGCAGGGAGAATGTTGGGCTGAGGGGAAGATAACCAGGAAGTGAGAGAGAGGGAGGAAACCGTGACTGGGTTGAAAGGAGTAAGAAGAAGAACATAGCAGCAATGAAAAAGGCTGGAAATTAGCTGCTTTATACTGGTGTGGAGAAAGATTATGTGATTTAAGTGAGATAACAGAATAGATGCTAGGTTTTCTAGCATCTCACCATCAGTAGGATTCACTGATATGTCTTTAAACATTTAGTTAAGATGTCAGATTGTAAAAGGATTCAAAAGCTACATTGAAAATGAAATTGCTGGCTTTCCATGTAAAGTTGTTTGAAGAGTTGTGAACATGTGTTTTACTAGTGTGATATTTATGATTTGTGGCAAACAGGTAAAAAACTTTTGGAGAAGTTCTGAATAAATTGCTGAAAAGCTCTTCGATCTTGCTGGGTGGCAGTTTGAAACAGCAACTGGAACAGAATAGAGTTCAGTTCAGGTAAGAAGGATAACAGTATATTATTTTTTTGTTGTTATATTTTTAAAGACCTACAGGTTAGAACCCCATGCTGAGCACTGCACATGATTAGAGTGAAATTTAGTCCCTTTCTAGTCCAATTCACACTCTGAACAGATATGATACTGAGAAAGAACAGTCATGTAGCTTGTTCTTTGCCCTTACGTCAGTCTGTGGTGGAATTTGGGAGGGGCTGCAGATTTCCTAGTGTGGTTACAGCCACTAGTTTGCAAAATTTCCCAGATTTCCTCTCCCTATTGATATCCTACTCTATCCTTCCCTTCCTTCATGCTATAAAGGAGGAAAAGTTCTACTATTACAGAATGTTATGATTAATTTCTAAAGTTTAGTGGATTGCTAATATTTAAGCAGGTCTTACTCAAAATTCTTCTTGGCCTTCACAATTTCATGTATTTAAATATTTAAAAATCACAGATCTTTGGCTAGCAATCGACTACATTTCTTACTAGCTTGAGACTAGTATTCAGCTATATATTTTCCCTTGCTTCCCTTGACTTTTTTCATGGTCCATAGATCAAATCTCATGACTTCTAATTTCCCTTCCTAGTCTAGATTTTTTTTTGTGATAGTAACTTCTTACGTTAAGAAAGTCTTAGCATAGCTAACTTTGGTTCAGCACCCGCACTCAGCTCTTTCAGATGCAATGACCTTGTTCACCATTGACCAGTCGTCTCTGACAATACCTTTTGATGGTAAAGGGTAGTTATGAAAACATCTCATAAAGAAATAACTTATCTCCATCTATATACAGAGATACACTCAGAGGTCACCAATTGACAGTACGGGATCCTTGTTCTGCTCTGTTCTTGAAATAACATTATATCATCTCTAGGATTAAATAAGAATCACTGCTTTGTGTCAACATTAGTCTTTATCTTCCTGTTAGTCCTGTGCATATGCAGATGGGTGGTAGATCATGTGCAGAGCTCTGGGAAGAAAATGAGCTTCTGCAGATGTTTTATCCCTTTGGAATTTGGACTAATCACCCCTCCCCAAGTAATGTTCCATGGAAAAAAAAAAAACAAAAAACATATAGACTTTAACAGATGTAACATACTTCAGTTTAATTATGTCTGAAGTCCCTGTGATTTCATAGTTGCATTTCTCAAAATTAGAGTCCTCCCAAAATTCAGATCCAAAGCTCAAAGCTATTAGATAAAACAATTTTACCTTCCCAAGGATGCAGAACTCTGCTGTGTTTCTGTACTCGCTGTGCAGAGGAGCAGAAGCAACACTTCAGCCTATTACCTGGCACAGCATCTAGTGACAGGCTCCTGCTGTCCTAGAGGTCATGGACCCCACCCGTAACAGCTGTTTGGGTTTTGGGTGTGTGTCCAGGGAGGAGAGAGAGCTGCATCACCACTAGTGGGAAGGGAGAAAGCAGAAAAAATCTTGTAAGCATGTAAGCCCTCCACTGAACAATTGCTTTTGACGATGTGCTAAAATATCTTTGAAAGGAGAGAAGTTATACTGCCTACCAGCTATGGTTGGTTCACCTGATTTCTGGGAATAAAAGTTGATTGTTTAGCCATCTACATGTTAAAATTGCAGCCAGAAACAGAAGAGCTATGAAGCCATAGCAGCATGGACACCTTGTAGATAATTATAATGTGATGTGGCATAGAGAAAAATATGTTTAATTTTTTAAAGAAAGAGGTAAACCATTTTTAATATCTAATAAAACAAAAGCAAACTCATTTACTCTTTCCTTTGACACACTAATGTGTTTAAGTAGAGCTCATATTCTCTGCCTGACCCATAAAAATGTTAGCAGTGTGTTGAAAAGTAAAGAGAGAAGTCCTTTCCTTTAAAGAGAACACAAAAAAGATGTGAAGAAAGTAGAGTACACATGTATTAAATCCATAAATGTTATAATAGACGGCTTGAGATAGGTATATCAGAAGAAAGAAAGCCTGAAGCTCATGAAAACAAAAAGTGACTTAGAAGGAAGAGGGAAAAAAATTAGTTAACATTAGCTGAGAAGATATCAAGCAGAAAGTTGCCTGATTTGAAATAAATTGAAAAATAAATTCATAATTTTTTAAAGGAAAAATATGGACAGAGGAAAGAAAAAGGGCAAAAGAAGGAGAAATATATTTTAATTTGAAATAAATTCCTTTGGAGACAAAACTAATGAAAGTGGTTTGTGAAAGATTATTTTCATATTAACAGGAAGCGGAGAAAAACTAAAAGCAAATATATAAAAATAATATCCAGGTATAAAGATTATAATTATGGTTATTTCTCTTTTACAGTCTTGCAAAATTCCCCATTCATTCACACCTTTCACCTGATTGTTTTTGAAGTACATAATTTTTTATTCTTTTTCTTTTTTTTCATGTTCAATACTGTCCTGATGTAGCACAAGCACCAGCAAGTGCTTCTCCAGAGCCCACTACCGGTAGCTCTAACTGTAGTGCTGTGTAGCATTAAAAATGGACTTCATCACCCACCACATGTCTCAACCTGCTGCTCATTTCATGTGCAGCATTTCAGTGTCCTTGTCACTGCCAAATTCCCTGGCTTTACTTCTGAGCAACTGTTGCTCAAGGACACATTTAGACTGAGAGCATCTCTGAAAGTCTCCTTTATAGGTTTGAGAGAATGAATACTCACAATCAAATCCAAATAGAGTTTCCCTTCCCATCAGTGGAATACACCATTCTTACACTAGGATATGAATGCAAATACTTATTTCCTTTGAAGTCAGGAAACCCTACCATTTTCTGTCTGAAAATGGAGAGGTGAAAGCTGAACCAGGAACTTCAAAGGAAACTAAACTCTCTTATTGTCTGGAAGATCCTGATTTAATGACTCAACACAATCTTGATTTCCATGACTGCTTAGTAGGGTAGGCATTATAGATTGCTTTCCAGGCCTGATAGAAAAATTTGTAATCCTGTGTTCACCTCTGTGACACTTTCCCCTTAAAGCTCACTTTAAAATAGGAACCACTGCTGTAAGAAAATTCAGTGAGTAAAAAGCATGGTGGAGAATCACCTTTACACCAGATAGGTAACAAATACGTGAAAGGGATGTCAAATTAGTATCTTATGTACATTCTTCTCCCTGACCTTTCAGATGTTTATGAAAATTAGAATGGAAAAGAAGTAATTTCTCTTGAGTTTTTTTCTCTTCATTTCCTTAGAGTTGTAGTGTTTGGTTTTTTTTAAAGTGAATTCACAGTTACTCAAAAAGCCATTTTTAATTTTAAAACTGATTCTGCTGAGCAATCTTTTTGCTACATTATTGTATAGTGTAGCTAAAAAATAAAAGAAGTAGAATTTTTTCCTACTCTGTCATTTATTTTATGTCTTTTAATCTAATCTCTGTCCTGGAGACGATATTACTGTGAATAGTCTGTGGTAAATCACCAGAGAAAGGGTCTTAGCACTTTGAAATTAATGTAGTCAAATTTGTGTTACACCCTCTGCAATCTGATAACAACAAATTTAACATGCAAACCATCACAGAGACATATACATGCAGGTAATCCACTTATTTGCAGACTTGAACAAATATTGACAGAAGAAACACTGTACCTGTGGGTAATGACCCACCACACTGATGACAGATCACAGCTATAACTAGAGCTTGTGCATGAAAATACTGGATGTACAGGGCTTAGCTCCATTTTTCCAGCAGTACAACATGTTTTCTTCTTTTGAGTTAAAATTGATCAAGTCAAAGGAGCAACACTGATCTTCCTGGATCAGGTGTCAGAAGTAACCTGAATGTTACTTTAATGGTGTTTGCTACAGAATGGTAACTTCAGGTGTAGCCATACTACATGTTCCAGTCAGATTTTAGGTGGGCTGAATGACCTCCTGGGGGTGCCTCTCTCCACTGTTAATAGAGGAGGACCAAGAAGTTAAGTGCTGGACTCAAGAGACTCAGTTAAGTGCATTTCACACTGAGTTTTTCAAGTCTTCTGTGTAATTCCTGATTCCATTTTGGGTAGGATGCCACAAGCTATAGCTGTGAGAGGTTTTGTTAGACGAGTGAAAAACAGATCCCCTTCTATGAACTGCTTTTTGGAAAAAAAAATAAAAATTAGTTTTATAGATGCTAGAGGTTTTGATGTGATGTCTGTAGTAGAAATACCCTACATTTGGGAATTACTATTGTCAAATTTTTGCTATATAGAGAAGTTTGAAAATATAGCAGTAATGTTTTTGTAATGGAAATGGTCTGAAGAGATTTCTAAGGTAATTTTTGGGGGGAAGATGGAAAAAAACAGACATAAGGGTGAAAATTCTTAGGTTGGACAGCTCTTTCTTCGGTTGGGAGCAGTTTGGATCCTTGCAGGTTCCTAAATCACTTATAATATCCTCCTGCTTTCACTCTGCCTTTTCAAACTGGAGCTCCAGCCCAAAAAGAGGATGTAGAGTCTGAGATGGGCTAGTATCATTATAGTTCAACAGAGGGAAAGAAAGAGAAACTGTTCTCTTATTTTTAGAACAGAAATTGCCCTCCCACACGTTCACCAAATACTCCTTCCTCAGTATATCTTGCATGCCCACTTGATGAGGAACAACAGGCTTCAGTGTATCTGCCTCTTCAAAGAGTACATTTTGTAGGTGTGATGCCAATGTGGAGCTACGTAGTGAGCATACCACACCTCAAAGCACAGGCCTTTCTGAGTCTCTTGCTGAGCATCTCTAAGTTGCTAGATTCCTATCAATACAAGGGCTGCTACTAGAAGAACTGGTCGGGAACATTATACCATGACAATTTTGCTAAAAAGATCTTTCTAGCAACCAGACCACTCCAGAAAAGAAACAACTCTCCCCCTTTATCCCACACCCCCACCTCCTCAGGCAAAAGAAGCAGCTCTCCATCTGCTTGACTGGAAGTGTCACTCTCTCCCTGCAAAGAACCTTGATGTCAAAACCAGCAAGGAGACATTACAGGTTGATTTCCTCTCTCATATATTTTTGCTTTTTTTTTTAATCCACTTTTGGGATGAACAATTCCTCCAAGCACAGTATGCCATTTTCTTTTATTTTTTTTTTTAATCAGGAAGGTATGTCTGGTTTTAATACTTTTCTAGCTTTGTTCTATAGCTTGCTGAAGTGAAGCTAAAATTATACCTTTCATGATGACAGTGAATCAACTTTTCTACCTGTTTGCGTGGATATGAAGGCCAGTGTCCTCCTGATGCCAGTGGCTCAGAACTGCTAAAGGAAGTCTATGAGGGAAAGTCTTCTCTTATCACTTGGCATTTCTGACTTGCTAATCTGATTTCAAAGGAAAATTGTTTATAGGAGTTCCTGGTTCAGATCCTCTTCCTTGCTAAAGCTGATGTCAAAGCACATGCAACAGTAACTGGATGAGCAAGTCAAGCTTGCTGAGTTCAGACCCAGATATGTTAACAATTTACTGATTTAGCAGCTCTCAGATACCAGTTTATAGCCAGAAAATATAGCAACCCACTCAAAGTTACTGAGTCAGACAATCTGACTTCTTCCTATCTGTTGCCAAAACCCAAGTCTGGATGATGTTCCAACTTGACAAATCTCTGTGTCAACTATTATATTTATCTGACAGCCCTGGCTAGATGAACTGATGAAAAAGCCAGCCTGCATTTTCTCCCCTCCAACCCCTCCCGCCTTTACTTTCCATTGCCACTTGCATGGTTCTATTACCCACACCGTCTCTTGCAGAGCAGTCTGTCGAAGCAAGTGATACCGTGAAAGAGGAATGCAACTCAGGCTACTTTTTGTGTGTCCATTCAGCCTCTTCCTAGTAGCAAGGGAGGAGTATCAGCAATGATAGTCTGCACTCAGACACATCAGAGAAAATACCTGCTTGGGGAAATCATGTGAGGTGGGGTCAAGCTACATGGTACCCTTCACAGCATCAAATGGTATAGTTAAAGAAGGTCATGAGCCCCACACACTTTGGACAGAATACTTAGGATTTACAAATGTTTTCCTTGTGCTTCAGAAGAAGCTTCCAGTTCAATACCTAAAGTTTGTTGAGGACAAACTTTTTAGCAGGGTCTGTTATGATAGGACAAGGGGTTTTAAAATAAAAGAGGCTAGATATAGAATAGATAGAAGGAAGACATTTTTTATTCTGAGAGTGATGAAACACTGGAACAGGTTGCCCAGAGAAGTGGTAGATGCCCCATCCCTGGAAACATTCAAGGTCAGGTTGGACAGGGCTCTGAGCAACCTGATCCAGTTGAAGATCTCCCTGTTCTTTGCAGGGGCGTTGGACTAGATTACCTTTTAAGGTCCCTTCCAATCTAAACTATTTTAAGATTCTATGATTCCATTTATAAGTCTGTATTTCTGACAACATATAAAATGTATTACAGGAAATAGACATCTGTGGACACAAAAAGAAGGTAAAAGTTTTAATGAGATTTTTTTTTTAACCAAGTGTATAAAATAATCTCTCTAAAGTATTAACTTGACTTTTTCAAGAGAGAGAAGCCTTAGGAAAGTCAATAATAGGATTCTTATGTATTCTTATTTGCTCCAAACTACCAAACGCTTCACCTTCGTGATGCCCTTAGGGACTCTATCCGAGCAGTCTGTAAGAATCTTTACACTGATACCCTTGGGCATGCCCAGCAACAGAAAGCCCCTATTGCTCAGGGTTAACAGGGAGGTGGAAATCTTTTGGGAGACTGTAAATTTCAATTCTGCATGGCTGGTGTCAGCACTCAAAGCCTCTGGGGTCAGTTGGTCAACTTGTCTGTGTCCATGTCCAGCGGCAATCCATATTCCTTTATGATAACACTGACTACACATCAGTTTCCTGCAAAAATAATTATATCTCCAAAGGTAGGCCACTTGCATCCTGTTGGCACAGTCCATATGCATGATTGTTCCTATTTGGCTCCATTCCCTTGAAGAGACGAGGAGCAGCTGTGCAGGAAGTAAGTGATGCCCACACTGCCTAATGCTTCCTCCTGTACAAATAAATGGTGAAATACACAGCCTGGTTAAAGGCACGTACAGTAGTCCTGTAACGAATTCTCCTCATGCCCATTACCACATGACACCAAATGAGAGCTGCCACAACTGGCTGGAGGTGTCCCATGGCTAGGATCTGACCTCCACAACTACCAATATTGCAGAGGTTTGTGAATGACAACTTGACATATCCATCTCTTAGGCAGCAGTCCCACAGAGAAAAGAAAAGAAAATGGTGTTGTTGTTCTTGTCTGAAAACAGAGTTAGTTATGGTTTTCTATCAAAATATTAAAAAAAAAAAATCAGTTACTTAATTCCATTACAAAAAGTTTTAAAGCCCTTTTCCATCAATTATTCTGAAATTCGTTATAGGTGGGGTTGTTTCTTTATTGATTTTTCCATTTGCCACTTACCAGAACTTTCAAAAGGAAAGTGAAACTCCTTCTGTGACACATCATTATGCCAACACTGAGCAGAGAAGTAACAGGATATAAACTCATAAGTACAAGAGAAAATACGAAAGTAAAAGAACCCTGCCTTATTATTATATTTGTCCTAAAGAGAAGAAGGGCTTGGAGATACAGAAAGGAAGGGAAAGAAGTCAAAAGAGGAAACAAAAATCTGATAATTTCAAACATTCAAAATAGTATTTTTGAAGTATACTTGAAGGAATGGAAGTATGTTGGACTTCAGTGTAAAACAATTTTAGAAGTCCAATTTTTGGTAGGTTTATATGTGCATGTGTGTGCACGTGCATGTTTAAAACTGTGGAGAATAATATGTAAAAATCAATTAATATAGAAAAAGGAAAGATTTGGCTTTAGAAAATCAAAAGCTACTGGGAGATATCAAGTTATAGCTGTGTGATTATTACAGAAGAGAGTGAAATTAATTTGTAGAAATAAACACCATACTGTGCCTTCATAGCTAAAGACATCATCCAAACAACCTCTGACTGCCAAGGCTAGTTTTCTCTGAAGCAGGCTGGCCACATTCATATTTGGAAACTCTTGACCTGGATTTCCTCTGGGTGCTAGGTGGGGCTTCTGTGGCACGAAAACATTGTTATTTTGTGTTTGGTTTGGGCCTTTTTCAGCCTAAAGTGCACAAATCAATGAAAGGGGAGAGGTGTCTTGAAGAATGGCGCCAAACACTTTGAGTTGTGAACCTTGGGCATGGGACCAGGACGTTTGGTGACTTAAGTCCTGGTTGGATAATGCTAAAGGACCATACAGGTCAGAGAAATCTGATCCTAACATGAGCTACTCCATTCTGCTTCAGGAGGGAAGTTTCCAAACGGATGTATCCCTCATTCCAGGTTTCACCCTGGGAGGAGTTAGTCTGGTTCTGAAAAGAGCCTGGGTGTAAGCTGGCATACATGCAACATGAGCGAGCAATTGAAACCAGGACTTAGGAATTAGTATCAGGGTGTGAAAGCTCAGTTAGATTTCTTGTAAAGGCGAAACTAATGTCTGACTTCCCAGGTTCATGGCACCAGGGATGTGGAGTAATTAGACTTGCCAATATATATTTTCAACACTGATTTTTTTTTTCTGTTCTGCTTTGAATTTTTTGGCAGACTGCCCACCTGCCAACTTTTGTTGGCCTGTAAAGTGCTATTAGTCTTTAAGCTGAACTGTAATTAAGGGCTTTTCAAATCCATGGGTGGATTTTGTCAGGTGACAAACACACCAAACCATTAAACATGGTCTTGTTTTTTGCAGTACCTCTCTACCTGGAAACTCCCATTTCTTTTGGTCAAACTATGAGCAAATATTTGAAGCAATGTGAAAATGAGATCCTATAGATTCTTACAATAGCTTGTTGCTCTGAATCATGGTTAGTAAAGAAACATATGCTGCTTTACTAAAAAATGCTTGAGTCGTTCTTCATTATAAAGTGCATACCATATGAGGTAGCAAATGGGGAGATATTTTGTAAGATCCAGTTTGCTTTACAGTGCACATACCTGTAGTTTTTTCTAGTGGTTGCACATGTGGTAAAATATACTAACTCTATAACACAGCAGTTTTCAAATGAGCAGTTCTTATTCTCAGTCATTTACTGTGACCTTTTTTCTTCTTTAGTTTCTTATCTTGAGTTCTTTTCTGTTACCTGCCTGCAAGCCTACCTGAAAACAAAAGGAAATTATTTTTCCTTTAACAAGAATGTTCATTTTATGATTTCATGTTAATTTCAAACTTGAGGTGCTTGCAATGTTCATACCTCACAGTGGATTTCAATCTTTATTCTAGCGACGAGAAAAGTTTGTAGTCAGATCCAGCACCCAGTCGACCCAAGATGATATGTGTGAACACAGGATTAAAGATATCACTGAAGTGTGGGTAGGTTTCTAAAAGCTGAAGCTACTGCATTTTGGTGGAAAATTGCTTGGACTGATCTTTAAAAAACCATTACATTTCACATAGAAATGGGAATTCTGTCTTTGCTTTACCTGACTGGCTTTTCTGATGATACAGTAAATTGTTGTGGTTCCAAGAGCAAGTACATTGCCTTGTCATCACATTAGAAGGTGTTGTCACAGAGTGGTTATACAGAGTTAATGAGATCTTTTTCCATAAAGAGGAGAATAAATACAGATAAGGGAAAAGTAATAAGCTAGTGAAAAAAATAATATAGATCCATAAAATGTGACTTCCTCCTTTTAAAAATACACTTACAGGAGTCAGTCAAAAAGAAAACATGGCATTTTATTCACCAACACAGAGAATTTAAGGCATTAGTGGCCAGTGGAAGGTTCCCTTTCATGAAGTCAGATACAATTTGGAAAATGTTTGCTATGATAGAAAAGGAAGATCTACAAGTAAGGTAGAATTCAGAAAGACATTAATTGTTCTGTTATATGGAAAATTAATATATCTTCGGTTCTGTTAGATAAGCTATATATATAATATTTCAGAACATCTGCTCATTATTAATTGATAGGAATTTGATAGAAACTTACAGTGTACTTGAGCTATTTTGTACTTGGCTGATGTGAGAGTTTTTGCACAAGGATGTTGAATTTGTTATACCACTATAGCATCTCCTAGCTACCTAATGGTAGAAATTTTAATATACACCAAAAATTGAGAAGATACTTCCGTTTTGTTTATTACAGAAAGGATTTCCCAGACTGTAGAGGGAGTGGGCTTTTACTTGTGATGAGAAATAAAACAGACTGTGTGACTTCCAGTGGGCTCAAAATCTCCCTGCAATTCTCCAAGAAATACATCCATTGCTTCTCTGCTGGCATAAAGATGCTATCTGTGGGTTAAGTACCTCTCTCAGTGTAATCTTCTACATACAGCTTGAGCAACATACCTAAAAAGGTGAGGTCCATTCACTGCCTTGGAAACCTGGAAATTAGGCCATTCTACATGACCGTATAAAGAGCTGCCTTTCTGGCAGCAACGTTGCAGTTAGCAATATTGTGGTTTGGTGGCAGTTGTCCTAATAGGAAACCACTGAACTACAGCATAGGTTGAACTGTACCACGTAGCAGTCAGGAGATGGTAAGTTGCAGTCAATGGAGCTAAGGCTCAGCATTGCCTCATTGTTGGTAGAAATAAGACTTTACATTTCAGTATTAATTCTCTAAGCCATTCAGTATCTGTACGTTGTTATCAGGATAAACCTGTGTAACTTGAGTTTATCCAATTATCATTTGGACAATATGCTCTTTATTTATTGTCTCATAAACACCAACTAAGTGAACTAATCTTCTTCCAAATTTATTACTACACTGGTCTTTAGTATGACAGAGTTAGCCAGTGATACAATGAACTCCTGTGAATATGCATATGTCATGAAACAAGTAATTGGTTTCCAGCTTTGCTGGAGTGCTTTTGTAAGGACAGTGGATCTTGCAAATCTAAGAAGCAACATTCAAATTAAACTTTGACTTAACAAGCACAAATACAGGCTGGGCAGAGAACAGATTGAGAGCAGCCCTGAGGAGAAGCACTGGGGGGTGTCGGTTCATAAGAAGCTCAGCATGAGCCAGCAATCTGCACTTGCAGCCCAAAAAGCCAACTGCCTCCTAGCTGCATCAAAAGGAGCGTGGCCAACAAGTTGAGGGAGGTGATTCTGCCCCTCTGCTCCACTCTCATGAGACCATACCTGGAGTATTGTGTCTGGAGCCCATAACATAAGAAGGACACGGACCTGTTGGAGCGTGTCCAGAGGAGGGCCATGAAGATGATCAGAGGACTGGAACACCTCTCCTACAAGGACAGGCTGAGAGAGTTGAGGCTGTTCAGCCAGGAGAAGAGAAGGGTCTGGAGAGACATTATAGACACCTTCCAGTACCTAAAGGGGACTTATAAGAAAGATAGAATCATAGAATCATAGAATCATAGAATGGTTAGAGTTGGAAGGGACCTTCAAAGGTCGTCTAGTCCAACCCCCCTGCAAGAAGCAGGGACCTCCCTGACTAGATCAGGTTGCTCAGAGCCCCATCCAGCCTGGCCTTGAACGTTTCCAGGGATGGGGCATCCACCACCTCTCTGGGCAACCTGTTCCAGTGCTCTACAACTCTCATTGTAAAAATTTTTTTCTAATATCTAATCTAAACCTCCCTCCTTCTAATTTAAACCCATTACCCCTTGTCCTATCACAACAGG
>WHYT01014998.1:58498-122020 GCA_009806455.1 Tetrax tetrax
GTGCGGGACAGTGTCAAAAGCTTTGCACAAGTCCAGGTAGATGATATCCGTTGCTCGTCCCTTGTCCACCGATGCTGTTACCCCGTCATAGAAGGCCACCAAATTGGTCAGGCACGATCTGCCCTTCGTGAAGCCATGTTGGCTGTCACCAACCACCTCCTTGCTCTCCATGTGCCTTAGCATGGTTTCCAGGAGAATCTGCTCCATGACCTTGCCAGGCACAGAGGTGAGGCTGACCGGCCTGTAGTTGCCCGGGTCTTCCTTACTCCCCTTTTTAAAAATGGGGGTTGTGTTCCCTCTCTTCCAGTCATCGGGGACGTCACCAGACTGCCACGATTTCTCAAATATGGTGGCCAGTGGCTTGGCAACTTCATCCGCCAGTTCCCTCAGGACGCGCGAATGGATCTCATCAGGTCCCATGGACTTGTGCACCTTCAAGTTCCTTAGATGATCCCGAACCTGCTCTTTGAGCACCATGGGCAGTTCTTCATCCTCGCAGTCCCTGCCTGTGCCTTCCACAGCTTGGGTGGAGAGACAAGAGCCCTTAGCAGTGAAGACTGAGGCAAAAAAGTCATTGAGTACCTCAGCCTTCTCCACATCCCGGGTAACCACGACACCCGTTACCTTCCGGAGGGGGCCTACATTCTCCTTGGATTTTCTTTTGTCCCCTACATACCTGTAAAAGCTTTTCTTGTTACTTTTTATATCCCTGGCCAGATTCGATTCCGTCAGGGCTTTAGCCTTCCTCACGCTATCCCTGACCGCTCGCACAGCCACTCGATAGTCCTCCCAGGCTACCTGTCCCCGTTTCCACCCTCTATAGGCTTCCTTCTTTACTTTCAGTTGGTCCAGGAGCTCCTTGCTCATCCACGCTGGCCTCCTGGCCTTTTTGCCTGACTTCTTCTTCATCGGGATGCACCTCTGCTGAGCTTGGAGGAGGTGCTCCTTAAATATGGACCAATATGGGTAGGTTTAGATTAGACATAAGGAAGCAGTTCTGTGAGGGTGGTGAGGCACTGGAACAGGTTGCCCAGAGGAGTTGTGGATGCCCCATCCCTGGAAGTGTTCAAGGCCAGATTGGATAGGTCTTTGAGCAACCTTGTGCAATGGAAGATGTCCCTGCCCATGGCAGAGGGGTTTGAACTACATGATCTTTAAGGTCCCTTCCAACCCAAACCATTCTATGATTCTATCTTTTTTTTTTTTGTTGTTGCACAACATCTTTTCATCAGTCATGTCAATGTTTACTTAAGCAGTGCTCTGCTACTTGATCTATTGAGGGCAGCGTGCACAGAATGGATCCAAAGGCAGTATGGTGATAATTGGGATTTACTTCTGTCTGGGAGGGTAGAAATTTGTTCAGCATAACCTTAAGTTGTTCAAAGTCAATGATAGGGAGAAGCTCTTTGCTTAGGGTTTCTGATTCTCCTAAGACCGTTTAGATTCTCTGATAATACAACCGGGGATCTGAGGCACCTAAGTTAGCTGTGAATGCTTCCTTTGCAGCCTGTTGTCTTTAGTATTGTGTGGGATGTCTTTTGCAGTTTTTTATCTTACGTGAAGCTGAAGCTTCAGGTCATTTTGTACAGTACACCAGGAGAGTTTTTTTCTTGCAAAGTGATAATGAACATAATTAGTTAAATCTTTAAGGCTTATTAATTTCCTGTGTCAGCTGATACTTTCTGTTCTCCTGGCTATTGTTGCATTGCTGCTTGGAAGCATTTTACTCCTGCTATGGCTCATTTTTTAACAGAACATAGTTATTTATCCATTGGACATCATAGAATCATAGAATGGATAGGGTTGAAAGGGACCTTCAAAGGTCATCTAGTCCAACCCCTCTGCAAGGAGCAGGGACATCTCCAACTGGATCAGGTTGCTCAGAGCCCCATCCAACCTGGCCTTGAATGTTTTCGGGGATGTTTAACACCATTTCTGGTGTAAGACAAAACATTGCACTAAATGTGGCTGACCAGATTGTTCCATTAGGTAACTAAGTAGGGAGAAAGATGGGAGAAGTCATAGTATCTATGTGCCTGATAAACCAACCCCTGATAGTGTTTGTAATGAAACAGTGAAGCTCAGTTGCTGTGTACTCTCTGTGCTAGGGATGGTGTACAGTGAAACTCAGTATACTGGAATAGCAAGTTGGGCACTTCTGCCCTGTGTGTATTTGTCATGTTGAAATTCATTCCTGAAAGATGTGTGTCTAACTACCACCACTGATAAGTTGGACTTAATGATCGTTACAAATGCCTTTTAACTTGAGATATTCTATTATAAGAAAATTTCCTTTCTTTCTGCCTTTTATAATTCTATATTTAAATGCATTTTTAGGGGCTTGAAGGTGAAACAAAACATTTCTAACATGTACACAAGATACTTTAATCAACTTTAAGGTTTTTTTTGGTTGGTTTAAAAAATAATTTCAGAAAGAAAATGATTTGCATGCTCATCTTGTGACTGGCTCTTGTAGCAGTGCATTGCTTTCTCTGACTTAAAGCATTAGCAGCTAGATGACTGCACTAGTATTGAAGTATTTTTTTTATGAGTAGGATTATTTCAAGTGTTAGCTGAATGCTTTGATTTTGTTTATGGACTAGTTCTCTCTTAATTTACAGACAAATACACAAAAAAGAGGAAGCTTAAAAAACTCTAGGGCAATGGTTTCCATGTAGTACAACACCAAAGACTTAGGTACCTAAGAATTTTAGAGAATCAAAGCCAAAGTGTTGACAAATGCCGTAGAAGAATTTGGGTATGAAACCAGGAGTCATCACCGCCAAATCTCCAAGATAAGAAGTCTAGTGCTAACTGGCAGCCATTCTGAAGATAAAATTTTGTTAAAATTCTTAAATACTTCATTCATAATGTTTATTTTTCTTACCTAATATAAGTGATTTTGTTGCCAGTTTAACCACACAAAACTCAGTGTTCAGAGAATGCATTCAGGTTAGCTACATCAAAATATCAGCTATGTGGCAATTGCAAATCAGTGGAAGTAGAGTTGTTTATGAGAAATTAGGCCCTGGATTCAAAATATCACACAGCATTGCCAAGGCAACAATATCAAATCATGATTAGCAGAATTGCTCTGAACAGTAGACATTGCTTAAAAAGAGGCTAAAACAGCTTTCTCTGAAGGTTGAAGAGGGCCACAAGGCTCACCAGTTGCCTTTAAGTAAATAGCAGGGGTTGTAATACCTACATATCTTTAGCCTCTGTAATGCACAGCATTGCCTTTGTGCTAGATATCCTATTGACTCTGTGTGACTCATGTTTTATGACCTCACCAATGAGATAACACTCTCATTCGATAAAAGGCTGTATCAATTAAGAAAAGCCCTGCTCTCTGATAACCAGATTAGAGCTGAGTACTCAGGGTGGTGTTGTGAGACCTTTCATTTCTAATCACTTCTGGCTTCTCGTTGAGCAGCTTTATGGAATTATCCAGCCTTTGACAAACTTTCATATGATGCTTATTGCACCTAAAGATAAATTATTCTTTATTTGTTCAATTTGCTGCAAGGTGGGGCCCATCTGCTTGTGGGGATCAGTTTTCTAAAGACAATATCAGAAGGTTCATTTTCCATTTGAGTGTCCTTAGGGCTTTTGTATTTTTGCCATCTTAGAAGTCAAAAAGGAAAAGAAAAAAAAGGTAATACAGAAATTTGAGTTTTAAGATTACAGGTGTACTTGCTGGTTTACAAGTTCTCTGACCAGAAATGTCAGTGATTTATATAAAATTTGAGAAAAAATTCCCAAATTCAGTACTGGAAGCAAGGTTTTCTTTATCCACATAATGCAGTAACTGTAGATCATAAGAGGTATTCGTTATTCCCGCAACATGACCAAACCCTTCTGCCTGTGAAACCGTTGTCACACGTCACTATCACAAAGTAATGGAAAATTTGATATGTGTTGTGAGACATACTGTTAGGCCTTACGTTCCCTTTTCCAAGGGTGGAAACATCTACAGAAAAAATGCCGTGCAGTTTACTTCACAATTTGGTTCTCCTTTTGTTGCTCCCCTTTGGATGTCTAATCTTAGGATCAGTGTTGAACTTTTATTAACATGGCTGTTAACAAAGCACCTGTGTAGGAAGGAGATACGTCCCTTTTTTCTCTTTCAGTTTAAACAAGAAAAACTTCTGATAGCACTGATGTGGATAGCAGTGAGGTTGTGCTCCTTGGTAACAAGCAGTGTTTTGTGGTGGCAGCAGGAGCTCCAGGCGGTTCTGGAAGCCATTGGTGGAGCACTGGGGCTCTGGATAAGCCTGCCTCCACCCTGCCTAACAGCATGCAGGCAAAACAGAAAGTACCATGCTCCTTTGCTTCATTTATTTATTTATTTATTTATTTAAATTCAAGCCCATCTGTTTAAAGCCTTCCTGTAACTGAACTGGCTTTTACTGTTGGGATAACTATGGTTTTACTTCATGAACTGAGACCCAATTTAAAGAATGTCTCATTTGATAGCAACCTTTCACAACTATTCTAGAAGCTACTAAACAACATCCCTTCTCTTAGGCAAAGACTGTTGGATGAAAATTCAGTCCTCCCAGGACCTCCCTATTTCAATCGAAGTCTATTCATAGATAAGTGTGGATTAGGTCATACCCTTCATCTAAATCAGAGCCTTCTTTTTTACCTCTACTTCCTTGCATATTTGCACGTCTCCTGAACCATGTGTATTCACTTACGCACTGCCCAAACAATGCTTAGGTGGAATAGGTACCTGCAGATGTCTGGCACTAGAATCATCATTTCTTGCACAAAATCTTCATTAGCTGACTCAGCTGATCAGAAAAGTGGTTGTTAACAGACAAGTAGCAGTTATAAAAATATATACAATGATCTATACAACTATACAATAATCTTTAAATATTCCATGTTCATACATCAATCTTGCCTCAGTAAAATGTTTGAACAGTACATAATTTTACAACAGTCTTCAGAATAATTTATGTGAGAGCCTGAAGGCAGAAAAGCTGATAGTGCCAGCCAATCTTGAAGAAAGAGAATGCCTAGAAAAGCACTCGCAGTGTTGGGAGAGCAGATGTCAGACACAAACTACAGTCTAGGTAGATCAGGCAGGGGTGGGATCTAAACAGCCACTTGCCATTCCTGGTAGAAGTGCAGACCAAGGGAACATCTGTGGGATGTCCAGAAGTGGAACAGAGACCTACACCAAGAATGTGGACTTTATGGTCCAACAAATATTCTACTGAAAATATAAGAACCTAAAAAATGTGAATAACTGGGTGAATAGCAGAAGGTGCTATACAGAATATTATGAGAACAGAGGATGTGTAAGATATATTATTCCTCTGAGATATCTCAGACATACCTTACAATAAGCAGTTTAGAAACTTCCTGGAACATGAAAAACAGCAAGAAAAAAAAAAAATCAGATATTTATATACAAGACTAAGGCACCTCATGAGCCTTCTCTTCTCCGGGCTAACCAATTCCAGCTCTCTCAGCCTCTCCTCACATGAGAGGTGCTTTAGTCCCTTAATCGTCTCTGTGGCTGTTTGCTGGACTTGCTCCAATAGCTCCATATCTCTCTTGTACCAAGGAGCCCAGAACTGCACACAGCACTCTGGATGTACTTGACCAGTGCTGAGTAGAGGAGAAGGATCCCTCCCCCTCTCAACCGGCTGGCAACACTCTGCCCAATGCAGCCCAGGAGGTTGATAAGACGTAAATTGTACTGGAAGTAGGTGAATAGGTGGGGCAATGTACAATAAAAGCATTCTGAGACAGTGGACAAATACAGTTGAAAGCTAATGAGACAGCTCACATTGTCCTGTCTGGATGAGAGTACCACTCACTACTGGGCAGCAACACAACAGAAACTGGATTCAAACTCAGTACATCCATATAAGACCTGAGGGACAAGTACCATAATGATGGGCCCTGCCCAGAATTGTACCAGGATGCAAGGACATATGGCACGGAGACAGTCTGGTGAAGTTAGGACCAGGCACCTTTGAGATTATACTAATCATATTATTGCATATCATATCTAACAGATATATGTAAATATGTACAAGCAAAGATACAGAGGAATGTACTGGCAAATCTGTAAAGAAGAGGAAGATTTCCCCAGTTAGCACGGTCACATTGGTAAATTTATAGTCTGGTAGCGGTGGAAATCCTCCAGGTATATCACAAGTCTGCATGGATCCTAAACTGCTTTATAGTGCGTTGAAAAGCAGTCATTAGCTGTTACTGGTAGAAGATGTAGTATCTGATTTATCCTGAGCAAAATGTCCAGAGGGGGTGGCAGCACATTAAGTTAGATGAGCCATTCATGGCATACCTTTCACTTGTTATCAGCTGTGGGTGATAAACCAATCCCAGAGACGTTCCAGTGTAAACTGAACTGAGAATATTGCAGACACAAAGAGTTTTCATTTTGCAAGAAGTAAATGTTAGGGAAGAGTCAGGATAGGACCTTGTTTCAGGCAAATGAGGGCCAACGTACATTTAGAGCAAAAGCAGCAAATGGAAATCATACAGAACTGAGACCATATTTTTTTGTCTCTGGAATTAAGCAGTAAGGAAATGCTTAATCAAAACTAGAGACTGGGAGTCCAGAAGTTGTAGATATCTTTACAAATTATGCACATTCCATTCCTGTCCTGCAGCTTTGTTTCTCCAGCAAATGTTTTCACATCTTTTTCCCCCTCTGGGGTAATATGCCAGCTATGCAAATGTTTGACCATGTCAACATTAAAAAATTGATTGTGTTTTTGACATTGCTGAACACAAGCCAACCTGTGTCTGCAGAAACAGTATTTTCCAGAAGCAGCACTGAGTATGCACAGACATGTGCTCTGCTTTACTAAGGGCACTGGCAAAAGTCTTGTGAATGTGTTCAGAAAAGAGAAATATTTCTAGTCACTCAAATCACTCCAACCTTTACCATCAGGAATTGGCAGAAAAGATCCCCTTTTTAAATAATGACCTCTTGTTTATGCAATATGTGTTATACAATAATAATATGTTCCCCATCTATCTGTTCCCTAGAGCATTTTCTGGACCTTTGGCCAATTTCAGTCAAATTTGGCAGACGGCTAGATGTTTCAAGTTTCTGTAAGTTTCTGTAAGGCTAGAGAAACTAGTTAGCCAAGTAAAGAAAATAAACTTTGTTAGGTTATCTCTGTTGAAGACCTTCCACTGCAGGAGAAGCTTGAGTGTTAATTTACCCCTTATTGCACAGGGAATCAGCATGACAGTGTAACATCAAAATGCTTATACGTTGGAAACAAGGCTTCATTGCCCCACACCTTAAAAAGCCTCTTATCTGATGGGTGGATTTTGTGATGTCTGCTATGATGTATATACTGACTGAAAGATGGTGCATTCATAACATTCTTAGCCTTGATGAATAATGTTAGTGTAGTTCAATTACAATTCCCTTTAGTGGAACTAATTTGAAATTTCAGTCAACCAAGAAGACAGAACCCTCTAGGAAACCAGATTTTATGAGGTCTGATGCTTGTGGAACTACTATTCAGGAGACTTTTTTGCCATGGAACTGAATGAATCCACTGTGGTCACCCCCCATTGTGCATTACTGCTCTGAGCGGAATTAATGAGCTCCCCTTTTAGCTGTAAAAAAAAAAAAAAGTTGTGAGTCATGAAGGCACTTTCAACTTTCAACTCTCCTGCCCTTTCTTCCCTGTTCTTCCTTCTCTTTGAGACTGAGAGCATCCTGTTTGTCTGAACTAGCTCTTGTGCTTTGATCTACCATCTGTACATACCAGAATAATGTTCTTGCTTGTCTGTGACTTGAAGAGCTTCCCTCATGTTCTTCCTTCCAGATCTTTGTTCCTGATACTTTTATTGAACTGCTATTCCTCCTGTATAAATTCAGTCTGAACTTCAAATTTTTCTCTTGTTTGGCAAAACATTTGTTGTTAATTCTTAACTCTTAATTTCAAAATTGTTTCTTCAGTATTCATTGGTTCTTCTGCAGTTTTCTCTTTGTGTCACAAGGTTAAAACTAGTGTGTTGAGGAGGTTATCTGAGAGATACAAAACTTGAGGAATCCCACAAAAAAAAAAGCAGTACAGTTTCAGAGCCATCTTCCTCCAGCTGCGTTCATGAACAGGGTTAAAACCCACACAGCGAATCCAAACTTGCCACTATCAAAATAAGACTGCTTTCTCATTGTCTTGCTTCTACTGTCACTCATCATTTGTAGCTAAGGAAAGAAATGTTCTTGAAATCTCTTCTTTCACCTTTATAGAGAGTCTTACCACTTCATTTCCACAATGGGGTCACTTTCTTTTGTTTCTGTTTATTTTTCACTATGCATTTTATTCAGGAAACAGTTCAGACCTAAATACAGTCAATTTCTGAGTGACTTTTGACAGTTCGATAGAGGCATCTGCCATGTCCATTCTCAGCTTTTTTGCTTCTTAAGCTGTGTGTTGAAAGGTGCGTTTCTCAGAAATACCATAGCGGATTCTCTGCACATCAAGTAAGTAATCATTTGCACAAAATCACAAGAATGGCCTTCAAGGTGAAATATTGAGGAGCGTAATATGATGCCCTACCATGAGGGTGCAAACTGTAATAAGAAGAATAATAGAACTACATCAGATGTGAAGATACTCCATCAGGCCTGTCTGGAAAAGAGTGAGCACTGCTTCCTCTTACAGATGTGTGTTGAGAGAGGGAGCTCTCGACAGCTGCTCCTCCTCCTAGGATAAGTGCATTGCAAACCTGGTACAACGTTTCGTCTCATGAACTTGGGACCTTTGGAAGTAAACTTGGTCTTTATTGGAACAAGTTTTGATAATTCTGGTAGAGGGGGAACTCTGGGAACAACAGACAGGTTCTGCAGCCTCTGCGCATCTCCAAGGCAGCTTTTCCCAGGTGAAAATACGAACGTGTTTACCATGACATTCACCCAAACAAAAACCTGCACAACACACTGCTGTACAGGAGGGTTCGACGTCAGCCCTCCTTGTCTCCCTGCAAACTGGGGTCTCCCTTTCTTGCTGAAGTTGCTCATAGCCATATTCTGGGCAGTATTTTGGCTTTGTGACATACTCAAAGCCCAATCCCATAGGTGACTTTCTGCCAGTCATTAGCCTTGTACAAGAAATAGCCCTCTTTAACATGCTACTACCTGAAAGTCATATTGGCAAACATTTTCAGGAAACAGGGACTACACTGTCATCCCCATAGCGCATGGGAAATTACTTTGTTTGTAACTCAGATCTCAATGCCTGTAGATGAAGAGGTACTATTTCCTCAGTCAAACGCTTGATGAAGGCTGAACAGGATGCAGACATTTCTGTTGGCATATCAGGCGGAAAAGGCAGCAAACAGACACACCTTCTCAAAGGCATGTATAGCTCCTGGAGAAATTAGGAAAGCAGACTGGGGAATTTTAGCTCTCCATGCAACAATAATTAAATTTGTTTTGTTCCTGGTATGACATCCATTTGCCCCTTTCCTTCCCTTTTCTTAATCCACATGCAAAGGAGAAAGAAAATGTGTTCATGAATGATTTATCAAAGTGCTATGCAAGCGTCAGTCCTTCTGGTGGATTTGTGAAGTAATGTGACATATTGCGTCACATCACGTGAGTTATTGGTCTTTGTCATGCCCCTGGGGTGGGGGTAGGGAGAGGGTGTTGAATTGCATTACCAGCATCATAAATTTTACTGTAGACTACATGTGACATGGGGATTCAGATTCTCTTCCTGGTTCCGCAAATTTACGCATTTGTAAGAGCCACTTCAGTAAGTCCTTCAGCAGCTGAAAAGGAAGTCTCTAGTTGTGTTTCAGTCACAACAAAAAGGTTTTCTGGAAAATACAATATGGGAAATGATACCATTTATTTGTTTTCATTTTTCTGGGAAACTACTTTAACTCCACAAGTTCAGCATGAGTAATGTTCAACTCTAGCTGCCTTCAGTTCACTTCTCAATCTCCAGTTAACTTATTAAAGATGTGTTCCAGGAGACATTTCCAGATCTGGTGTCCTGATTTTGTTTTTAAAGCAGAGCTCCCTTGGCATTAGCACTGTAGCAGAGTGTGTCGTCTGACAGCCTGTGGGAAGGGGCAAATGGGGAATGAGAAAGGGTTGTTGGTCTGTCTGCTTTTGGAGGATACAGACAAGGAGCAAAGCATGTTGGGAACCAAGTAACTGCGGACAGATGGGACATGTTCAGAGGCAATTAAGAAAGCTGTTTCAAAACTGATTTTAATTGAAAGAAGAGACCAAAACCTGTAGTAAATAGAGTGTGTGTTTCTCTTTCCCAGAGCAGATTCAAAATTCTGAAGTTCGCAGTTTCGTAGAGTGAGGCACAAGTCCCTCTGCACACTTGGCTTGGATAACTCTTCTGTGTCACTTGTATTTAAAGAAAACTGTATGATGGTTTAAAAAAAAAAAATGCCATAGCTTTGGGAGGAAGAGTAGCCTGGAAGAGCTGGACTTAGAATCGATCATGTTTCCTTACAGCTTCCCTATTTCAGATTTTTTGTAAGCTATGGCCTTTGTAAGGAACATCTTTTTTTCCAGGAATGGGATTGAGAAAGGTGAATGAAACAGTTAGAAGTCTGGTTTTCCAAAAGAGAACCTTCTGCTTATCCAATAATTAGAAAAAAATTAGAAAACTTGATAGTGAAATGTGTTTCATTTTAATATGAAATATTATCTTTCTGGTTTTGGTAGGAGGGAAGTGACTAATGCTGTTTTTCTTCTTAGTGTAATGGAAGCCCAAGATTGTATTTGCCTTACTACTTGTATGTAGAGGATGCCACCATGAAGCTATATTTCATATAAATATGACTTGCTTATTAAATAATAATTTATATTATTCTTCTCAACTTTTCATTTTATCTATATGTTTAGCTAAGGAGGCAATACATCATACAAGTTACTAAATAGAAAACAAGTTAAATGGACAAAGGTTGCAAAAATTACGTGAGAAAAGTGAACAAGAGACACAAAGATACGTAAAACTGAACTTAATCTCCAGCATGCCTAGGTGGAAGCAACTCTACAACCCTTACCTAGTTTGTCCTTTGCCCTTTTTTCTGCGACAGTGAAATAAAATTATTTGGTATATGGGAATCCTCAAGACCCTTCCTGAATTATATGGCCTCTATACCTCATTTCTATCAAAAATGTAAAAAAAAAAAAAAAAAATAAATTGGCATGCCTTGTGAAGGAAGCACCTGGATAGATTGTATCTGCTATTGTTGTCAGCAACTCCTGCTCCTTCAGTTTCACTAGGCTTACCTTGAGTTTTACCTAGTGGAGGATCTGGTCTATTAACTCTCTAACTTTAAATGTTTCATGGAGATACGCTCCATGTCAAAGTTTAACTCCCCACTGAGAGGTTTTGTGAGGGTTTGCTGGTGATAGAGAAACCATGTAACAGGAAAGCACAACATCTTTCCTGGTTCTAGTTTTCTGTTTTTGTGACTGTTAAGGTAAGTTCCAACCGCAGCTCTAATAAATATTTTATGTATCTTAGAAATTGTATTGATTAAAGAGAAGGTCTATAACACTGAAACAAGTAAGGGAGCAACTCTGCCACCTACCTCTGCAATCAAATTGCTTACAAGGCAGTGCTAACAGACTGAAAAGTGTGTTAAAATACTATTGAAGTATGTCTAGATGGACAGAAAAAGACCAATCATTTATTTTGGAATTTAGGAATATAAGCATCCCCTGAGAAATATTAGGGAGATGGGTTTTAAGGTAAGTATAGGGAAAAAGGAGACATATGAATAAGCTTTCCTACTGAAAATAAATTAAAAAAAAAATTAAGAGACTGGGTTTTTTTCTTAGATTAGCTATTCAAGATGGGTTTTCATTTTCTCATGAATTTTTTAAATCTCAGTGTCTTGATAGATTTGGATCTGTGTTTGTGATAAACTGTACACACAGGCAAAGCTTCTAAGGAACATCAGTTTGCGTACTACTTTAATTTCAGTCTATATGCCTTTGATCTGCATATTTGTAAGGCAATAGATTATGAAGGGGACTATTTTTTTTCCTTTAACTCTCTAAATTGTCTCTTCTCAGGGAATGGAGCTTGGAGGTTTGTGTAAGAGTATCTTCAGTATCTGTCTACCAGCCAGAGAGACCTAGCCACTCGTGTACAGGGTTAGGGGCTGCGGGATGAACTGGCAGCTTTTGTTTACTGCTGTTGATGTGGACATGCCTGCCAAGTAGTTGACCTATCTAGAGGACCTTCAGTGATATTACAAAGTGAGGAAAATACATGGATTTGAAAGATATCCAAATGAGCAGCAGAGACACAGAGAGTGATGTGCTTGCAGCAGGGGTTGGTAATTCTGGTGGAGTTCAGGGTGGTGAGTGAGGAAGGATGGAGATGCGGCATGCTCTGTATGAACCTCTGTATCTACTGCTAATGAACCAAGGGCATCCCTGATATTTTACCCTGGGGTTAGACTGAGCTAGCTTTGTCAGTCTCAGAAATAATTCCGCTGCTGTAGTGTAACAAAACCTCTAGATTGAGACTAATACTCCAGCTGTAAGTAAACATGTTGGGTCAAAAGCATAGATGTGCTACTGTTCACGTAAATGGTGTTTTATCAGTTTGCTTAAGTGCTGACTCTTAGCTTATAAACCACCTGAATTTACTGTATAATACAGTCAACTTTGAGAAACTGCTTGTAAATAAACGTTTCTGATGAAGACCGATAAGTCTCAGAGCCACAAAACCATTTTTGTTTGCCAGTTAAGATTCAGTGGCCTGAAGAAAAAGTAGATAAGGAAATAGATATTTGCTCTCTACAAATAGTTTCTTTTTACTTTTGGTAGTTCACGCATGTTTGAGATAAACACCAGATAAACAGGGACAGTTTCTAATTCTTTCTACATAATGCCCAAGGAAGAGAAACAATGTCTTCAAGATCTTGTGCTACCTTTGTAATTGTACCACTTATTTAAGAAAATATAGCTGATATATAGAAACCAGCTGCATTTTTTAAAAATGAGACATCTGAGAATTTCAGAAAGAACCTAGAACACAATGATTTTCATTATGTAGTGTCTGTTTGTTTCACGGCTTTATTTTCAGTTGTTTGTATTACTTTAAAATACCATTATAAATTACTAAACAAGTAGTACACTCAAGTAGTACTGAACACAGTACTCCCACTGGTACCCAGCCTACACTCAGCACATTCACACGTCAAGGCTTCAGGGCTCTCAACATCTTGCATGAACCAGCAAACAAACTGACATCCCGTTTCCTAAAGGCATGTCTACCCTGCTGTCACTCCAACAGCAGCAAAGTGCAGACATACCACAAAACCTATGTAAAATGTATCTAAATTAGCCTGTACTGCTGCAGCTGATCTATAGAACTATCTGTGTTGTTTACGTAAGCTACAATCTCTAGGGATATATGCTGTCATGTTAAGCAGGAATCCTTCCACTTAACCTAAGACATCTGAAGACAGCTCTCTGGCCTTTTGTGTTCATATAGATCTCCCTTAGTCTGGAGAGAGAGATAGTCACCTCTAGAAGATGATTTATCTCTCTTGGGGTGACTAGGATAGGGGAAGTGAGATGTTTATGTGGTCTTACGTGCCCAAACCTCAAATCTCCAACGTTAGGTTGAAAGAGTCTTTTGCAAAGTGATTGCTCTGTGTTTCTATCCAGTTACTGTGCACTCACACATCCCTTCAAATCAGGACTTTATCTGTTTTTTTCATATGATGCAAGAGCCCAATAAGGCCCCTTTTGTTGTCCCCACCGAACACAGCTCTGTGAAGAACAAAGTCTGATGCAACACTGAAGACATGCACACACAAAATGAGAGCTGAAATTAGTAGCCTGTGTCAGACTTTTTAATACATCAGTACATAAATGTAGAAGACAGTTAGCTGCTTATATAGAGGTATTTATTCACTATATTAAAGATTTTACCTCTAATGGCCATAGATCTGTTCAAACAGAAACCAGTAAGTGTTTGAGAGGCCTTGCTGAAAGCTGCATAATTGCTCGGACAGACAAAAGAAAGTACGAGCATTGAACACGAAAATAAAATAAGTATATTATGATTTACCTTAATATAAGAACAGTCACACGGCTTTCTTTCAAGGAATAATGCGAGCAATTAATCTTGTAGTACATTCATGTGGTAAGATTGAAATCTTTATAAATTACACAGTAAAGGTATTTCACCATCAAATATCCTTTTAAGTCCAGCAGTATTTTTAAAGACATTTACAAGATTAATATTTGATTTTATGTTTCTAGTGATATTAATAATATAAAAGTGATGTAATTATAGCGTTAACCAATAAAATAAGGGGTATAAAATACAGAACCAATGCAAGTCCCTTCAAAACAACTAATCAAATAACTCTTCCTTTCCAGCATCTGCTATTATTGCTTCTCTTAAAGAAAAAACTTTGTGAGTATGAGAAGAAAAACTGTTGTGATACGCTGTTTTTACAGAAAGCTTCTAGAGTATTAGGACTGCTTAAAATAGTTCCTGTTAGACTGTAATTAATATTGTGATCATATTGAAACACGATACTGAGTTTTAAAAATAGATTTTTAACTAACCTGTTATTATTTAACATTCTATGCATGAATTTCTAGATCATTGACTTTAAATAGTTTGAGTAGTTTGAAAGCCTTATTTAAATGCATAGCTTTTACTCTACATTGTCCATGTTGGTAATCTCAGATTTTTGTAGTGGAGTATTCCTGATATCCCTAATATTCAATATGTATTGACGCTGTGACCTTTAGTATGCACTTTAGCAGATGTTTTTGTGTGCTTTCATGACCATTGTTATTTTGTGTGTGCAGGTAAAATGTTTAACTTGGAAAGTTTAACAATTACCTCTGAAGTCTGTTTTTTGACAAGCTAACGATCAAGAATTCCAATCCAAAACCAAACTCTGAACCATTTCAAAGCAAATAGTATCGTATATTGTTTTCATGTAAACCTAAAACTCTTTTGAAAGATCTGTCAGTGCCTGAGCTCTGGCTGGGGGAGTCCTGCTTCTAACAAAGCCCCAGGCTTTAGAAACCCAAAAGCAGCTAAGTGAAAACAGCATTCCTAGATATAATTTTTATTGAGTAACTGTGGCATCCTGAGAACAGGCTAGTATGCTTAAAACATGGTGTGCTAGCTTATGAACTAGTTTTCTTTGCATTTCCAGCTTTTTTTTCCCCTTTTGATCTGTTTGGTCAAAAACTTTCCCTTTGCTCTTTATCAGCACTAAGAGTTACACTGCAGTCACTGGCCTGATGCTGATTTTTTTTCTTTCCAAAGAGGTATTAAATCTGTAACTAGGTATATACAGGAGATACTAACTTAAAGTATTTGTATTCTGGTGACAGCTGAAGGCAAATTTTCATGGTTTAGGTATATTGGCTGAAAAGCAGTGAAAACAAAGTAGCAAAGCTGGGGACAATATTACTGTAAGTTATTGTATAGATCACCTACACATGGAAGAAAACGTAGACCTGGTACAGTCACATTCAATCAGTCTCTACTCTGATGCTCTCACTGCAGTCCTCCTTTTTCAAAGCCTTTCTTAGATGTGGATCTTTCAAGAAATAGAGCCATGCTGTCCATGTGGTCATTTCCTCTATTTATTGCTGTATGGAAGCCCAAGCAAAACTTCGCTTGCTCTTTCAGTAGTGACCACCAGTTTGCAGTGAGATGCATTCTGAATGTCAGCAAAGTGGTGACTTGTAATGTTCAAAAGGCTTTCACACACATGGGGAGAAAAAAAAAAAAGTCACTTCTCAATTGCACAAGGGTTTTTTTATGACTTAGTATAAAGATTGTTATGTATTGACCAGAAAAAACTGATTCCTTCCTTTCTATTAATTGTAACCTAACAGCCCAGCAATAAATATGTCCTTAGTCAATAGGTTCAGTGCCTCTGCACAGATATCATCCTTGACACCTGCTGCAGTACTTCTAAATCAAAATCCCAAATCAAGAGAATTATAATAGACCTTTTAAATAATTTTCCCACTCTCACCCCTTCTGTCCTAAAGCTGGTCATTGACAGTCCTCAAATCAAATTACAGCAATTGCATCCCATTCCCCAGAAAACTGTAAGACACTGAGGCAATCTCTCTCGTGGAAAGTGTGTTGCAGGATGGTAAGATATAGTCAAGATCTTCAGGCTTTATATCCCATTTAGATTTAAAAGGGCTTGTTCAGCAAGATCAGCTTCAGTAGCTTGTACTCTGTGTCCCTTCTTAAAGCATCTGGAAAGCTGTTGCAAGTTTTTGCTCTAAAACTGGTGTGGGTTATATAGGGTTACTTGCTACTTCTGTACTCTAAACAGATATGAAGAACTGGTAGGCTAAAGTTGTATTTTTTTTAATTATTATTTTAAACAACCTAAATACTTCTAATTGATTTGCAATTGAAACAGTCCCAGGTGGCAGAACACAAAGTGGTATCATCTTGCAGCTCAAACCTGGAAGGTGTTGTCCCTTCTACATCTTGGAAACAAAGGAAGAATTGAAGCTATTCGTTGAGGATGGACTGAAAGGAGTGGTCCTCATTGTTGGGTCTGTTTTGCTTCTGTGCCACACAAAACTGATGGGAATGCTAGGAGGGAAATGTCACATTACAGTTGATTTATTTTGCTCCAACATATGCCGTTGATCATTGTTAGTGTGAGTCAAGATACTGTCTGGGAACAGAAGAGTTTGGAATAGATGCACCCACCAGGTATGCAAAGCACATGGCACAGAGCTGACGGTGTGGTCATCCTTTGCTGGGGAATCTCTCATTCAAACATTTCCTTCTCTCTCCAGCAAGACTTTTTACACCATTCTTTTTTTTTGCTACAAGAAAATTGATCCTGGGGGCAGGGGGAAGCTTGCTGTGTGATTTTCCAGGTAAAGGGACTCTTTGTACAAGTGCATGAAGTTCATTGCTCAGGAGTGTACGAAGAGTTGGTGTTGGAGGAAAGTTTGGGCTCCTTTCTTCCACAGGCAAAGCAACAGAGCTTTCGTTGCTGTCTTGCTTCACTGCTCCTCAGCCACTTCTCTCCCCTGCTACTCTATGGGATGGCCTTAGGCTTGGCAAGAAAACTGTGCATCAGTGCTACACCTCACTCTTCAGCACTGGTCACCCCTTACTTGATTCTACTGCAAAATCTCTCAGAAAATGTGGATTGTTGAAAGCCTCAGGGCCTTTCTGTCCTAAGGGCATTTTTGCATCTCTACCTTTAAGGCCTTTTTCCACCCCAGGTTATGGTGCTGCATGATGTACTAGACTTGGGAACAGAAGGAGGAACAGAAAAGCAGAATATTGGACAAATGCACATTTAAGTGAGTATAAAAACCTGCTGCTTCCATCTTTCTACTGGCTTGAATAAAACCTATCTTTTTTCTCCTTGCTTCAGGTTGGGTTTTTTTGTTTGGGTTTTTTTTTTTTTTGTGGGAGTTAAGGTTTAGTGATGCAGTGTGGGTCTTTCTGTATTTATCTGCTGTTCCCAGACAACAGCTGAGGTCGGTGGCTGATTTCAGTGAAATCTGACAGAGGCGTGTGACCCCAGAGGCCCTAGATTCTTGCAAATATCCATGAAAATAGAGGGACAACCAAAAGAAAAAAAAAAAAAAAGTGCCTATTAAAAGAAAGGCCATTATGTGAGTTCAACCCTTGTTATCTATCAAAGAAGCCATGAACTAATCACCAATAATGCAGATCTGCATGAAACCAGGCCTTCTTGTTCCACAGCTCATACAACATGTTGGTTTTTTTCCTCACAACCTTGCATATTTGGCTAAATTTTACAGGTATAGCTCCAAGCAGACAATGGTTTCGGATTGGTTAATTTTGCTTTAGATTTGCTTTGTTTATACATAGAAATCATACACCTTTACCAGAACTGAAAATGTAGCATGGCTATAATTTGAGTGGTATATATGTGGTGTGTTCATAGTGTTTATTTCTGCTTTAAGGGGAACCACTTACAATAGAGTGTAATACCTCTGTACTGCTATAATCATGGTCACGCTATGGACTGAACCACTTCAGGAATGACAAATCGTGCCACAGGAGAATATGGACCATTGTTTTTCTTAATAGAAGTGATGAGTATTTCTCCACAGGAACTTGCCTACAAGTCAGATGAACTGACGTTTTATAAAAAAAGGTAAATGATTTTACATACTTCTGAATAATGAATTTTCATGTATCCAGAGGTTACAGTGCAGATCACTTGGGCAGTCACTCATCTGGCGTATCTTTACTCCTCATGGTCCAGCCCTTGAGGTGGGCACTGGATTTTTATCTTTATTATATCTATAATATTTTCTTTTTATTGGAGGAACATATTTCACGTAATCTAAGAAAATCCTGAAAATTTGTTCTGCACCACATCATCAATGTAGTCCATGTTTCAGCTTCTATGTGATGAAGTCATATGTGCATTACAGACTTTCAGATATTTGTCAAAAATTCTTCTTAGTAGAGCGATTTAATATGGGGTTTTACAAATTACTCTGTGCTGTTGTAAACCAGATCAGCCCGATGCAGACCTGGTGATCCACTGAGCTAGGAGTGCAGATGGGAAACACAGCTTCTCCCTTGCTTCTCTGACTGTGCATGACACTTAAAGATAGTCCCATAGAGCAATCATTCTCCTTTGGTGTAGTATTTACCCCACTGCCTCACTAGTACGAAGAGATACTGTACCCATGCATGGAAGAACAAAATCATCAGGCTAAAATTACCTCAAAAAAGGCAGGGAGCAAATGTGTAGATCGTTATCTTTAGTAACCATAACAAACCTCAATACATTGTATTGCATATTTTTACGTGAACAATGATGAATGAAAGGGCATGACGTAAAGGAGCACCTCCCAATAGATGTGTAACAATGATAACAGTTTAGACATATGGCTACTATTTCTAGAATGTAATTAATTAGACAAAAGAAAAAAGGTGGACTTCATCCTGCTCCCAGCTGGATATCTGCAGTGTTTATATCAGATACTTATGCCTCTTTTTGCAATGTCTGGACAGAAATGGGCTCTTTTACAGTACTAGTTACACAATACGATTCATAACAGTGCTGAAAGGAAACTGGATGAACTTTATCATGAAGTTGTGGTCTCAGGGCTCATGGAAAAGAGGTCGTGTAAGGAGTGCAGTACTGCTAGACCTTCTCAAAGATTGAGAAATCTTGTTACACTTTTGTCCTGTCTCCATATAATTCAAGAAACTGGAATTAGCTGAAAGTGCAGTTAAAGAAACAAACAGAGACCATTTATATGCCATTATCTAGTTTGTTCTGATGATTATTTTTTTTCTCTTTTTTGATGATTAACAGTCTGCAGTAAAAATATTATTTTCACATGAGGTAGACCCAAGCTTCCTCAGTGATTGTGGACATACATACATCTGCTTATATCTTACACTAATCATACTTTTGAGTTTATCTCCAAAGTGACCTAAACTTCCATTTCCTCAAATAAAATCTGTCTGTAATTTCTCCAGAGCATCAGCCTTCCCTGAACTTATTTCAGCCTCCTGGATCTCAGTTAGGTCTTAACAACATTAAAATTTATGGACAGAAAAGAGAAACTCCTCTAACATAGATAATACTGCAGCATTCTTTAACTTCAGAAAAAAAAATTGCTATTTGAATAAATTTTCATCTTGCTGATGCACAACTAGCAAGTCAATCTGTATGGATGTAGACAGACCAGCTGCTAACTCCTTTTGGTTCAGTAGCATATTAAACGCATTGATCAATAAGTAGACATGGACAATGAATGAGTGATGTACAGTAAGTTCACTGAAGTCAATGGAAAGATGCACAGTAACCTTTTTTTGGGAGCATGTCACACCTGAGGAAGTAAAGCTCAGTTTCTCATTCTTGGGTCAACAACAGGCAGGCACCTCAAAATTTATTGTGAAAACAGGTCACACAGTTACAAAGAAGGTTGCATCCAGTTAATTCACTGACAGATTATTTTGGTTTGAGAAAAAACAAAACAAAACCAAACAATAAATGGTCTTCCAAACTGTTCGAAACACTATTTACTGCATATGATTAATAAACAAATAAATAAAACAATTATAGGACTAATTTGATGAGGCAAAGTAGAAACTGGTTGTTATAAGAACTTTCCAAACCAATATTAGATTGCTCTTCTGGATGGAAATCTGATGGGATGTCACTGTAAATCAAAAGCACTCAGAAGCGTACTAGACATGGACCAAAACCTGTTAAGCCACTCTAGCACAGTCAGGCAAATCTCATTTACAGTATCTCCTCTGTGATCAGATTATGATACGCGAATGTTTCCATGAATCTTGTCTAGGTAAAAACGGTGAACCCACAGCAAGGCCTAAGTAAATATCCATAGCAATTTTATGGCAGTGTGTGTTAGTCAAAATTAATGCTAGTAGTACAAACTAGGGAAAGGTCTGTAGAAAGAAGTTTTGACCATATTGCTTTTTTTTTCTTCTGCAGTGTCTAAGGTGCAATCATTGGATATAGTGGGGTAACACCTGATATCTTCAAGATTATCTCTACATTCCTAAGTATAGTTTTACTATATCAGTAATACTTTAAAAATTCTGAGCAGTACTCCAACCTGTAGAGTAATTTGCCACATAGTTGGGATTTTTTTCCTAGTAAAGCAGCAGCTAAAAATACCAGGAGTCTTGACTTTCAAAGTACCAAAAAATGGGCAAGCAAGGCAGAAGGGGCCATTGGCTCATATCCATCAAAAAGTCAGTAATGTACATTCAAAATCATATACTTTCTGATTTGTTCCAATGGAAAGTGCAGTAAAATTTTAGTTGTGGTGATCTTGATAAAAATGTCAATAAAATAAATGGAAATATTCCACTTGACCTCACTGTGTTTTAGAGCAGAACCACTATCATAGCAACTGTTAAAACCTCCAAGGTTTTTAAAGGGACTCTACAAGAACAAAGAGCTGAGAGATATGTTCAGATGTTGATTGATAAGACTAGCCCATAAGAGCTCTTCGTCCATGTATTTGTGAGTTTCCCAGTGTCATGAAAGAAATAAAGTTTTAATAAAAACCTTACTAAAGGAGAAATAATATAAATATATACTTTCAGGAAAGTAACCCCAGAGAACAATTTCATATATGAATTTAGCAAAGATTTCTGATATTTCACTTCTTTAGTTTTCAATGCCAGTAAGTGTGTATGACATCTGTGATTTCTGTACTTACTTTTTCTGGATACAATCTAATAGCATAATCTCAGCTATTATGTATTGGAATAGCACCTTTCAGAGACCTTTAACGGGTAACATAAACAATTCAATAAGTGACTCTTTCACCTTTTATCCCAGCATTAGACCATTGTCTCCCATCCATCATGCATATCGTTAGAAGATGTTTTGCTGAAAAAAAAAAACAATTATACAGATAAAAAGTTATGATCAGAGATAACTTCAGTAAAGGAGAAGATACTAATCCCATGATGGTCTGATTCCAGTTTGGAGGAATTTTCATGGCTGGAAAACTTGCCTTATATTTTCAGCTAAACATAGTACTATTATTCTCTATTCCACAGTATTTATCTGTTCTCTGCATTGCCTACAAATGGAAATCACCTATCCACACAGTATTCTTAAAACAGTTTGTGAAACTGAGGAGGATGAAAGGCCCTGAATTAATGTGAGATGGTGTTATTACTGGGGGTGTGAATGTGCTAGAAGTGCAGAGAATATTGCAGGTGAGATAGTAGAAGCATTTAGTCCAGTAGTTTTCATTCTCATTCTGGATAATTTTTGTCCTGTCTAGCATTACAAACTAGCAGGATTAAGGAAAGTGAAAGACCAGCATTTTCTTCTGCAACTATGTCAACAGCAGAGATTATCACTTGGGAGAACTTTTCTGGAGGAGGCCAACACCTTGCTGCTTTGCCTAAAGCTTAACCACTGCAAATAGTGGGGTGACTCAATGAATGCATTCAGTGAAGAATCTGTGTACGTGCGTTCTTACCCGGTTTTGCGTAATTCTGCTATGTCAGTAAAGCTGTAGCTGTAATTGAAATTACATTGTCCTTAATGTTGGCCTTGGGCCTCTATCTGCCTTTCAACTCAACCCTAAGTTCTTTTACTTGACCTCAAACAACACTGCAGCCTGACCACGGTGGGAGACCTGGTCACCTCCACGTAGCAGAGTGATCCAGCTGCTGATGCCTTTCCAGCCAGTATCTGTGGGGCTGGAGTCTACCCACATGCAGATCTTAGCACAGAATGCCGATGGACATGAATTGCACAATTCCTTGTTCGTGGCTTCTGGCCTGTCAGCATACCATCTCTCACATTATGCATGGAGAAGAGAGATGTCTGGAGGAGAAACAAGTGTGTGCAGAGATGTCCCTCTCAGAAATGAAGATCACATGGCAAGATTATGCCCCTTTGGCAACATCTGGCCTCTAGCAGGAATTTTAATGCTGACTTAAGAAATACATGTAGTGTATATGGGTTCAGTACAGGATATAAGACCTGATGTAATGGACACAGACTTGTTAGAGTAAGCCCAGAGGAGGGCCGCAGAGATGATCAGAGGGCTGGAGCACCTCTCCTCTGAAGACAGGCTGAGAGAATTGGGGTTGTTCATCCTGGAGAAGAGGAGCCTCCAGGGAGACCTTACAGCAGACTTTCAATATCTAAAAGGGGTCTTATAAGAAAGTGGGGAGAAACTTTTTAGTAGGGCCTGTTGTGATAGGATGAGGGGTAATGGTTTTAAAATAGAAGGAGGTAGATTCAGACTAGATATAAGGAAGAAATTTTTTATGGTGAGAGTGGTGAAACACTGGAAGGGGTTGCCCAGAGAGGTGATAGATGCTCCATCTTTGGAAAAATTCAAGATTAGGTTGGATGGGGCTTTGAGCAACCTGATCTGGTTGAAGATGTCTCTGCTCCTTGCAGGGGGATTGGACTAGATGACCTTTAACAGTCCCTTCCAACACAAACTGTTCTATAATTCTAAATGGGGCAGGGTGGTTGGTAGAAGACAAAACAAGCCAACTCTGAACATCAGCAGAGACAACTTCTAAGTGATCTTCATTCTTTGGCAATTGCAGAAAGGGTGTGCATTGAAGCCAGGTTCTAATCTACTTCCAAAATAAGACTAAACAGTGCTGGTACACAGATAGTTTCTAGTCCTTTGTTTATAAATCAGTATATGCATCCCTAAAATAGTAAAAATGACTCAACTCTCTGGGACAAGTCAGGTCTTTTCAAACATAGAGATGTAGCAGCATCCTGTTCTCAGTGGTGCAAAATGAGGGAATTCAATGAGTAGCAGCTTCTACGGTTGATGGAGATGAGGACTGCTGCATTATCAAGAAAGCAGTGGAAGTATATGGAAATTTAAAGCTGTAAACAAAGCTGATGAAGGCAGTGGCAAGACTCCTTGGGAATGTGGTAGACTGAATGAAGACAACAACCAGTTTCTTTCATGATGTCTCTTTTTTTTTTCTAAAAAACTAAAGGTAGAGGGTGGGGACTCTTGCAGACCTTGCTGTCTTTTCCAGTAGTCCTTGCTTTAACTCCTGGGCTCCCTGAATTCCTGTTGTTCTAGACTCAGACCAGGCAGGTGACAGCACTAGCTTATGCCCTGCATTTCAAAGGGTGTTAGCCAGGCTTTTCAAACATCTGTTCACATAATTCCTAAAACCAACTTAGAAGTAGTATTTCTAACAAGTTACAATTTACATTTGGTTAATACTTTTCATCCAAAAGGATTCCCAAGAGGATTCACCAGTACATGTGTGCCAGAAGCATTGTCATTCAAACACCAAAATGAGGCCAGCGAAACACATCAGATAATTTCTCGTTCTTTGGGTAGAAATATGTAGAAATTTAAACTGCATGTCACAGACCTCCCTGGAATTTGCATCTATCTAAAATTTCATAGCAGGGGAGATATCATAAAAGGCAACTGCCAAAATGGTATGTAAAGGGAAGTAAAATCTTGAAGGGCATATTGACGGCTCATGTCCTCATCAAGATTAACCATCTGTATTTAGCCAGTGTTACTGCCGCAAACAAGTTTGTGCCTTATCAGCTTGACCACAAAGGTTAATTAAACTTCTTTCTGGATTTGACATCTTTCCAAGAACATGTAGCAAATGATTTGTATAGGCTAGCCTGTTTGCTGCAAGTAATGCTGTTATACACAAGAAAAGACAAATCAATCAGAGCACAGTGAACCTACCAGAAATCTGCCAAGAAAACAGGGCACAGGTTCCTTTGCATAATATTTCCTCATGTCAAATGGTCTATATGCTTAAAGCCAGGCTTGGCATCATTCATTATTTCATGACAAGCCTCTGGTGCCTGTCATAAAGCAAACATGGCTGGTGCTGAGAGGTTGCATGAAAATCTCAACTTTCTATTCAATGCAGCCATACCAGGATAAAGCTCTAAATTGAGCATGGATCTGTCAATAAAATAAAGAGTGCTATGTAGGCAGAAGATCTCTTTGAAATGTTGGAGCAGATATCTGCTTGTCACTATTACTGCATAATTAAAATGCTGTCCTCTACTGTATTTTATTTCCTAAAAATACTTGCTTTGTCTCTTGAATGGATATCATATTAAAGGCACAATTTTGAAAAAATGCTTTCCTACAGGAAACTCATCTGGAGGTCATAAATCAGGAAAGCATAAACAAAACAGAGGCCAGAGCCTATAGCTTTAAAGACGTCCTGTAATGAGGAACAGAGCAAAGGATACAGAAAAGAATGGGATGTAGGTTTTGCTATGTATATTGACTTTGATGAATCACACTCAGAGAAAAGCCCCACAAACCCAACAACCCCTTCCAATATACTTCTGTGAGAAAACTATTCCTCTCTCCTCAAGATCTGGTTTAACTCTCTATGTGCAAACAAGTTACTGCAGCTGGGTGTTTGTTAGAGGGGAATGCCACACAAGCACTGCTGCACTCTCTTAGATGTGCCCAATCTCCAGGACTTCAGAGTCTGTAAAACATACCTGGAAGCCAAATCATGGATGAAGGAACATGGGGGAAATGATTGCTTCCTACTTTGTCCTTCCACACTCTCCCTGTTCCTGGAGATATTGCAAGGATGTGGGAAGGGGGAGGTATCACAACTGTAAAGTCTATTTCCAGGATTTCTCCTCCAATCTTACCTCAACCCTTCTTTGGGGATCAAGATCTGTCTTCAAGTTATTTAGTTTTCTAATAACCTTTTGGAAGACCAATGCCACATCTGATACTTTCAAGGTCATGACCAGTTTATCACTGTCTGATATTTTGCCTACTGCATTTTCTAGTTTGCATCATTCTCTTTGCATCTTTCTTCTCCCCACTTCAGATTGAAACCTTTTATGTGTATATAAAGAAACGTCATAACCTCCTTTAATTCTTTGGCCAAATATGCTCTTTTAACTTATTTTAATGAACTACTTTGTAGTCCTTACTCCTTCTAGGCAACGAGACTCAAGAGAAGAGAGAACACATGCTGAAATATTTGTATTTTATAGAAAAAGAGAATGATTAAGCAGATTAGACAAGTGAAGGTCTGAGTAAAAGACCTGTGAAAAAAATTAAGCCATCTGTATTAATATTCACATATGAATATGCATATGTGTATGTGTGCGTGCATTTATGCACACATTTGTTTTTCTCTCCATATAAACAGAGATTTTACACAATGAACTGTCTCAATCTGTTATTGTACAGAAAAAACTAAGAACATTATGGTTTAGTGTGATAAGAAATTATGTACATTTGTAATGTTAGAAGATACTCAGAATCACTGCCTAGCTCTTCATTAGAATCATAGAATCATAGAATCATAGAATCATAGAATGGTTAGAGTTGGAAGGGACCTTCAAAGGTCGTCTAGTCCAACCCCCCTGCAAGAAGCAGGGACCTCCCTGACTAGATCAGGTTGCTCAGAGCCCCATCCAGCCTGGCCTTGAACGTTTCCAGGGATGGGGCATCCACCACCTCTCTGGGCAACCTGTTCCAGTGCTCTACAACTCTCATTGTGAAAAATTTTTTTCTAATATCTAATCTAAACCTCCCTCCTTCTAATTTAAACCCATTACCCCTTGTCCTATCACAACAGGCCCTACTGAACAGCCTCTCCCCATCCTTCCTGTAGACCCCCTTGAGGTACTGGAAGACCGCTATCAGGTCTCCCCGGAGCCTCCTCTTCTCCAGGCTGAACAGCCCCAACTCTCTCAGCCTGTCCTCATAGGAGAGGTGCTCCAGCCCTCTGATCATCTTCGTGGCCCTCCTCTGGACCCTCTCCAACTGGTCCATGTAAGCCTACAGCACCCGGTATTCCCAGGCGGTCTCCCATCCAAGTACTAGCCGAGCCCGACCCGCTTAGCTTCCGAGATCAGACAAGATCGGGCGTTCTCAGGGTGGTATGGCCGTAGGCATTACCATCATTACCTCTTCATTACCCTTCAGTAATTTCTGTCCAGACAGGACCAACAAGTCAAGAAGTTTCTGATTTCATATGCAGTGACAAAATACCTACATGAGGCAAACTATTTTTTTTTTCTTTCTGGACAATGATTGAAAACGAGAAACTTTGATGAGCATCTTCACAGGAATGGCATTAGTTGAGAGCACATTGGGGTTTGACCTTTTTTTTAAAAAAAAAAGTTTCTATCTTAACTCACATCACAGCCAGGAGTGTTTGAATCTGGATTTTGGCTCTGGGTAGGTTTTGTCTGTTCATTTGTTTTGTTCATGGACTCTGTCAGTGCAATGAGCCAAATGAAACTAAACTCTTCCGCTTCCAAAGTGTCTGAAATCCAGATCTGGTTTATTTTATGGCTTGAGCCCTTTCTTATCTTCTTGTATCTAGCAGCCTGAGAGTTAGCTCTCTGATCAGACACTGCAGCAGACATTCACAGTATTTGATATAGATCCTCTGACTTACCCTTTGGTTTTCATAGAAATCTCTGTAATCCCTGTAGTGAGTGTTTAATGATTATACAGCGATCTACATAAGCTCCTAACTCTAGTTCTCTTCATTGTGTGTAGGATAAATGTGAACCAAGTTGTATCTGTTCAACTGTACGCATATTAGGGGAATTTAAACAAATCAACACACAATACCAATATTAACTGTAAAGATTTGTACTTTTGGGGAAATACATTCAAAGACCATGTGCACACATCAGGTGACTTCCTCCTAACCAAAGGAAAGCTGCAGAACGACATGAAGCTTTATTGCTCACTCTAGTGGACCCCGTATTAGGTCCAGGCACACTGGGGCATTTTAGTAGACTATCAGAGAACTAGTTACCCATGAATAATGTTGAATAAATTGTTATGTTACCATGATAAATTAAATAAATGCATGTTTAAGGCATAAACCATCTATTTTTTTCCATTGGGAATCATAATCCACTTCTGTTTTTCACCAGTTACCATTTCAGAAGATCTAGTAGACGTTTGGAGCAAATGTGGTATATAGTAGTAGGGTGCTATCATTTTAACACGAAGTGCTGCGTAAATACAGACTACTAAAGGCAAAAACACTCAAAGGTCATGAACTGAGCTAGTCTGAAAAATGTTAATGAAAATGCCATTGAAACATTTTTATCTTGGAAAAGAAAGGAAATATTTTGCAAGACCATGTTAAAGAAAATTACACTTTTAATCAAGAAAAAAATTGTGTCAGCAAGGTAAAAATGTCACTTTAGAGCTACTTTTTGTGCCTCTAACCTGCATTAACTCTTGGTTATGTTTTATGTTATGGGAAAATATCAATATAAAATACATGGACTATATTTTATACTAGAAGAAATAAAATTAAAACTAAAATAGTATAACAAATAAACTGAAAACTAAGAAAAAAAATTACCTTTTTCCCCTATCGAAGAACTCATTTTAAGCCAACCTAGGTGTTGAGTATCTCCTGGTTTAGTTTTCCCATTGAAATCCCAGCAGCTAAACCCGTCAGCTCTGTCGCTTATAAACTTCCATGGTTCAGAAGGTGTTGACAAAAGATAAATTGCTGAAGAGGGGCTGTGTCCATTTGTCAAGGAAAACTGAGCCCTCTTTATCCAAAACTGTGTATAGTATTCTGCACAGACAGCTGTGTTAGTGATTTGGTTTTATGACAAGCAAATAGTACTTACTAAACAGGATTTATTAAGATATATAAAACGGTCTACCTTCTGCTTCCCTGCAAGTGTCAACATTGCTAAAGCCTAGTATTGTGCAGACTTTATTACACTCTTAACTGGCACTTGTCTGATCTTTGCTATTCACATAACCTGATAAGGCACCTCTGAGGCATGTAACTTGTTATAAATGTCTTATCTTTTTTCACTTGTAATCTTGTTATGGCACCATCAGATAGACTCTGAAACTTATTTATTGGTTCCAAATGAATTTTCTATGTTAGCTGTAATAAAACAATCTGTGTTTTCCTGTTGGAAACACAAAAAAAAGCTTCTTATACAGCTGCCAGGTTTCCAACAGTCCCAGTGGGAATACACAGGCATTTGGCAATTTCCAAAATATGCTATTTTTCCTACATAATTAAGGTCTTCATATTTTTGCTAGCTCTTTAACATAAATTTATTGCTTAGGTTTTGTCTCCCCAATCCCCCCCAGCTACAAACACACACATACAGGTGAACTACAATACCACAAACTCAGCCAAATCAATATTCCCTTCATGTTGCTGAAGGAAATGTACAAAATAGCTCTGATCATACTGAATTTTAACTTTTTTAAGATTTTGTTCAATTCCATGCACTCCTTAGCATCTGCAGGACTAGGACTTTCACATGTAGAATTAACCCATTCATCTATCATAGCCTTAGTGCAGCTGTTCCAGCAGATTTTGGGGTACTTTTTCTTTTGGACCGCTACCTCCTATTAAGCTTAATAGAAAATAGGATCCTGCCTCTTAGGTCAAGAAAAAAAAGGAGATCTTTTGGGTGAAATTTTTGGCTGCGCTGTAATCAGGATTTTGCTGGTTTACTTTTCCCATCTCCTTGTGGACTTGCTAATCCTGCTCCACAGTGGTGCTATGACAGCTCCAGGATAAATTGAGACTGCTTTGAGGTAAGGGGGCAACTTACCCTTTTGATTAATGGTTTTATATAAATATTTGGAAAAATAGTTTGGAATGAAATGGGTAATATTATAGAATCATAGAATGGCTAGGGTTGGAAGAGACCTTCAAAGGTCGTCTAGTCCAAACCCCCTGCAGAAATCAGGGCCATCTCCAACCAGATCAGGTTGCTCAGAGCCTCATCCAACCCAGCCTTGAATGTTTCCAGGGATGGGGCATCCACCACCTCTCTGGGCAACCTCTTCCAGTGTTCTACTGTCCTCATTGTAAAAAAATTTTTCCTACTATCTAATCTAAATCTATCTCCCTCTATTTTAAAACCATTACCCCTAGTCCTGTCACAATAGGCCCTACTGAAGAGTTTCTCCCCATGTTTCTTGTAGGCCCCCTTAAAGTACTGAAAGGCCACTATAAGGTCTCCCAGGAGCCTCCTCTTCTCCAGGCTGAACAACCCCAACTCTCTCAGCCTGTCTTCAGAGGAGAGGTGCTCCAGCCCTCTGATCGTCAGAAATTACTATGAGGAATAAGCACCCCAGTTCCCTTTAGCTAGTTAATCTGTTAAGCCATTGATATAATTGGCTTTCAAAGTTTGAAACAGCTCCCACGATAACTCGCATTTTGTTTTGAATATGGGGGAGAGAAGATGTAAACATATAAAATCAATGAGTCCTGGCCTTTCCAGTGATGTAACATTTTTGTCAGGACCCTGTTTATATCAGATTTGTAAGCATCCTGACCAAAAAAAAAAAAAGTATGATTTATGGTACTTGAACCCTGAGAGCTGTCACGTAAGTGGGCCCTATGAAGCAAACAATATGCTGTGCATTTTAACTACGTAGGCTGTGGGGAAAGCTTCCCTGGGGGAAAAAAATAACCTCCTCAACCTACAATAGATCACGTTTCCTTCACTTCTGATTTTCTGGGACAGGTGTCTGATGGATTTTAGCATAACAGCTGACCACTGTCCCTACTCTTATTCATCTCCAGCCTGCCTACTCTGAAGTCATTCCTGCAGTAGAAGCCAAGGATTTCTTCCTAGCAGAACTGTCCCACAGTGAGCTCCATCTTCCTCTTTGCTGATACTATGCAAGCCTTTCAATACCTTCTGTAGGGATTGAAAGGATTCCCAACCTTGAACCATGGCTGCAAAGGTCCTGGCCTTGAATGTCCATCCAGGGAACATTGCTGTGCTCCTCATTGGCAGTATAAATGTGAGCTTAAAAATTAAGGAGATGCCTGCTAGGAAAAGAATTCTATATAGAGAAAAGTCACTACTAAGAGAAACCTGATACTTAGAGCTCAGCAACTTGTCCCTCTCTCTTGTTCCTCACCAATCCCTATATAAAGCAGGATGAAGGATAGGAGGGATGTATGTATCCTCATGAGGATCAGGGGAGGTAAGATAGGGAAGGCACTCAAAGTGGTAGAGCAAACCTCACTAAACCTCCACCTCCCTGGCCAGTTATAAGAACCGATTAGGTCTAAATTGAGCAACCCAGATCACCCCTTTGGGGTTACCTCTGGCTCTGCTCTCAGTCTGTCAAAGCAGACTGTTTAGCATAGACTTGAACAAGTGTTTTTTTAAACAGGTAACAGCGTTCCAACAAAGGAGATCTTCCAATCTGAGTACAGCTATGCAAACATGCAGCCGTTGTTCGATTACTGTGGAAATGTTATCTAACTATTCCCCTTTATTTACTTATTTATTCATCTTCCTCCAAAGGAAAGTGATTAACATTAATCAATCCACATTTAGTTTTGCATAACAATTTGGTGATGACGTAAAACTACAGGAATATTTTCTTAAGTTCTACTTAATCAGGATGGCTTTAATCTAAGAAACAAAGAAAGAAGTGTTCTTCTGAAACTGTGGCTGAAGAAACAACAAAATCCTAACATGTAAAGATGGTGGGTTAATAATATTGTTTTATAAGTCCAACAATTTAACAGTACCCTACAGTATTATTTCCCAGAGTTGATAGGAAAACCTAATCCATAAAGAATTATTTCATTTTCCTAGGTCTTGTAATATTGACTGTCCTGCTATTTTACTTAAAGTCTTTGTGGAAGGTTGGTAAACAGGTAGAGGCCAAAAGCAGGATAATAGTCCAGCAGTTGAATTAGTAGGTGGGCCCTATATTTTAAAAAATTATCAGCCTTCATTAACTGACACTTCATAGAGCAACATGAAGTATAGTACGAAGATCCTCAGTGTCCTGACAACATCAACAAAGTAAGTTTAAGCTTGCTGTGATGGATGGGATGAAGAGAGAGAGCTGGGAAGGAAATTCACAATGCGAAGTTCTTCATGGGATACAAACAACCTGGATGAACTGATGCTAATAAAGGTGGAGACCTCTGACATTTGGTTAAATCAATATTCTTTATAATTAATTTTAACCATGTTATAGGAAGTTCTTACGTGTTTACAATTGCTATCACTGTTCACCAGCAGTGGATATTAAGTGCAGATATGGAGTCATAAGGCCTTTCCATATTGACTAATGGGTGGCCCTCTTTGTTGCAGAAGAAGATCTGCTGAAGAAGATCCTTTGATTTCCTTTAGCTCCTGTGCAGGGCTTCCCTCCTGGCACCCTGTATTACACTTAGCTACCTTATTTTGGAGTGCTTTTCCTTTGTGTTAGCTGATACACAAAATCACTAGAGGCAGTGAAATGAAGACGACAGATGGGATCCATACCCAGCTGTAGTCAGTGAGGGTCTTTCCCTTGACTTCTCTGCCCTTGAGATTTGACACTTCATACTAAATGGACTGCTTCATTCAGGATGCTGAAATGTGGTCCTCTCTGGAAGCTCACATGTCTACTGGCTTGAGCTGACTTCTGTGAAATGCCCCTGATCACAAAAGCATGTATGACAAGGGTGATGCTAGGATTGGGCAGCTTTGCAGGACTAAGAGATGGAATCAGTGACTGCCTTTGGAAATCAAAGTAATATATAACCTCATATTTGTTGGCAGCACAACTGAACTCTGCTTCCCCAAAGTTACGGAAAATTTCCTTGATCATGAAGTTACTGCCATTTTTATGTCATCTTTCCAGTCTCCACTGAGAGTCTGTGATCTCCAGGCAGATCCATTTCAGAATTTGTTTTGTCTATTGCTGTACGACTGAATGGAAATGCAGGTTAGAATGTGAGCTTTGTGGACAGGAGGATTTACAAAGCATTCAGTTCCTCCAAGGAGCATACAGAAGGAGTTGCAGTTGTTATCTGGGCAATAAATTGCAGGATAAAGAATGGAAGGTCAAATCTAGGGCCTTTTCCTGGTGACATCTTTCTCCATATCAGACCACAGTCATTTGAGGGGTAACAGGTAGGGAGGCTGAGAAACATTTACTGCTTGATAAGTCAAGGCTGGTGCCCTACTGAGCATCTTTAAATGGTTACTCACAGCAAATTCCAGTTCTAATGGATGCCAAAAGCTTTCCTGTCGATAAAATTAGGGCCTTAAATACACTCATTTTTACATGGGCGCTTAACTGAGGCACTTAAATTAGGACCTGAGTCAACAGAGAGTAACATAAAGAGATTGGTGTCTCTAATGGAATTACCTTGGTGGGGTATTGACTTGCTAGGCAACTAAGGGTCTTAACTCACTAACACACTTAAACGAATGAAATCAGGTAGTATAAACCCAAAGCGACATTTGGGGTATTCAGGAGCTGACCTCATCTGTATAGACTAAAACTCGAAGAGGATCATAGAAACCAAAATCTGACTTGATGAACCTCTGACATTCAAAAAACTTGTATTTATGTGAAGTCCCATTGAACTAGGGATGTCTTCTTGAGGTCTGTAGCTGTGAACTACTGTCTAAGACCTGACAGTTGAGCTGCTAGGAGTTTCTTTCATGCCTAAGCTTTGTTGTAATAGATGTAATAGATGCTGCCTCTTGTTTCACAGACCTATGATATAGCATGCATTTCCATCATGCTAAGTTATGGCAAGCTGCTTCACCAAGCAAACTCGTGCTCCAGCTCTTCTTCTTAGGCACCTGGCTCATGTAAGCATAGGAACAGATGGAGCAAGGATCTATATGTCACTGCACATCAGATTGCACAAAATCTGTGACTGATTTTGGTATTATGTCATCCTATGATTATGGAAGGACATATGTCCTTCTTTAGGAAGGATGGACAGGGGAGACGAGGAGAGTGTGTCACCCTCTATGCCAATGACCAGCTGGAGCGCATGGAGCTCTGCCTGGGGATGGATGAGGAGCTGACTGAAAGCTTATGGGTCAGGACTACAGGGAGGGCAGGGACAAGTGACATTATAGGGGGAGTCTGCTACATGCCATCCAACCAGGACGACTGAGCAGATGAGGCACTCCATGGACAGATAGGAGCAGCCTTATGTTCACAAGCCCTGGTCCTTATGGAGGACTTCAGCCACCCCAATATCTGTTGGAAGGACAACACAGCAGGGCAGAAGCAATTCAGGAGTTTCCTGGGATGCATGGATGATAACTTCCTTTTCCAACTGACAGAGAAGCCAACAAGGAAAGGTACTATGCTGGACCTTGTTCTCACCAAAAAAGGAGGGGCTGGTGGGGAATGTGAAGCTCAGAGTCAGCCTTGGCTGCAGAGACTATGAAATGCTGGAGTTCAAGATCTGCAGGACAGTGAGGAGGGCATGCAGCAAGCTCTCTACCCTGGACTTCAGGAGAGCAGACTTTGGCCTCTTCAAGAATCTGCTTGGTAGGGTACCGTGGAATAAAGCCCTGGAGGGAAGAAGGGCCCAAGAAAGCTGGTTACTATTCAAGGATCATCTCCTCCAAGCTCAGGAGCAATGTATCCCAGCAAAGAGGAAGTCAGGTAAAAATGCCAGGAGACCTGCATGGATGAACAAGTTGCTCCTGGACAAACTCAAACACAAAAAGGAAGCCTATAGAGGGTGGAAGCAAGGACAGGTAGCTTGGGCGGATTACAGAGAGACTGAGCAGCCAGGGATCAGGTGAAGAAAGCAAAAGCCCTGATAGAATTAAATCTGGCCAGGGATGTCAAGGAAAACAAAAGAAGACTCATAGGTATGTCTGTGGTAAAAGGAAAACCAGGGAAAATGTGGACCCTCTCTGGAAGGAAATGGGAGACTTGGTTACCTGGGATATGGAGAAGGCTGAGGTACTCAATTACTTTTTTGTCGCAGTCTTCACCAGCAAGTGCGTTAGTCACATCACCCAAGTCACAGAAGGCAAAGGCAGAGACTGGGAGAATGAAGAACTGCCCACTGTAGCTGAAGAGCAGGTTGAAGACCGTCTAAGGAACCTGAAATTGCACAAGTCCATTGGACCCGACGAGATGCATCCACGGGTCCTGAGGGAAGTGGAGGATGAAGTTGCTAAGCTAGTATCCATTGTATTTGAGAAGTTGTGGCAGTCCAGTGAAGTTCTCAATGACTGGAAAAGGGGAAACATAATCTCCATTTTTAAATAGGGGAAAAAAAGGAAAATCCAGGGAACCGCAGGGCAGTCAGTCTCATTTCTGCGCCTGGCAAGGTCATGGAGCAGATCCTCCTGGAAACTATGCTAAGTCACACAGAAAGTAAGGGGGTGATTGGTGACAGCCAACATGGCTGCATTAGGTGCACAGGGTCACAGTGTTGGTGGATAAGGGAAGAGCAACTGACATAATCTGCCTGGAATCTTACAAATCATTTGACACTGTCCTGCTCAACATCCTTGTCTCTAAATTGAAGAGACGTGGATTTGACAGATGGACCACTCAACGGATAAGGAATTGGCTGGATGGTCACACTTGAAGAGTTGTGGTCAATGGCTTGATGGCCAAGTGGGAACCAGTGACAAATTGTGTTCCTGAGGGGTTGGTATTGAAACCAGAACTGTTTGACATCTTTGTCAGTGACACGGACGGTGAGATTAAGTGCACGCTCAGCAAGTTTGCCAACAACACCAAAATATGTGCTGTGGTCAACATATGGGAGGGAAGGGATGCCATCCAGAGGGACCTTGACAGGCTTGAGAGCTGGGGCCCTAGGAACCTCCTGAAGTTCAACAAGGCCAAGTGCAAGTTCCTGTACATGGGTCGGGACAATTCCAAGTGCAAATACGGGCTTGGCAGAGAATGGATTGATAGCAGACCTAAAGAGAAGGACTTGGGGGCATTTGTTGATGAGAAGCTCAACATAACCCAGTAATGTACACTTGCAGCCCAGAAAGCCAACCAAATCCTGGGCTATATCAAAAGCAGCATGATCAGCAGGTCAAGGGAGGTGATTTTCCCACTCTGTCATCTGGAGAATTGTGTTCAGCTTTAGGTCCTCCAGCATAAGAAGGACATGGACTCATTGGAGAGAGTCCAGAGGAGGGCCACGAAGATGATCAGAGGGCTGGAGCACCCCTCCTACGAAAAGAAGCTGCCAGTGTTAGGATTGTTCAGCCTGGCAAAGAGAAGGCTCCAGGGAGACCTTATAGCTGTTTTCCAGTACCTAAAGAGGGCCTACAGGAAAGATGGGGAAGGACTCTTTATCACCGAGACTAGTGATAGGATGATGGATAACAGTTTTAAATTGAAAAGGGGTAGATTTAGATTACCTATAAGGAAGAAATTCTTTACTGTGAGGTTGGTGAGGCACCATTCTATGAATCTGTGATTCTATGCAGGGTAAGTGACGCAGCAGGTTGTTTTTTTCTCATTAAATGAGCTTAAACTAGTGTCCTATGGAACTGAACTACTGACTACCTTAAAGAAGAACACAAGTACTTAGAAATCATCTTAGTTACCTTGGGAAGAAGTAGTCATCTAGGGAAAGACAAGGTATGGCGTAGGAGAGAAAAGAGAAAAAATGAAAATTAAATTTACTGGTCAAGAAGTAAGTGAAGACACTGTCATGTTTTTTGGTACTGGGGAATCTGCATAACACTTTTTCTGGAGTTACTTCTTCTAGTTACACTCATTTCTTTTTCTGGAGATAAATTTCTTTTTCCAGATAGTTCTGCACAGCAGCTAATATTTTATTGACCAACTGGATAACATCTTTCTTAGAAGAGTAATTTAAGAGGATTTTAAAACAGTGGATAGACGTTTTTAGTGATTTACTGTTAAGACTGTGTTTTCTATGTGTAACTCAAGCTGCTTTGGTTACTCTTTGAAACACTCACTCCTTTCAGCTTTGGCCAGTCACCTCCTACCATCCTCCATGGTCAGCAGAGCAGGAAGACTCAAGCTTACATATATCCATCAAGCACACTTCTCACTTTCCATTGCTACAACTCCAGTCACAGATGTTAAACACTACAGGTCTGATCACAGATGTTAAATCTTCACCCAGTAATCTATCAGGAGGACAACTAACAACCTCGAAAGTTTTATTTTACTTGGAATCGTTTAAGAGTAAATTGCTAAGATTTTTTTTTTTTTTTTTCCTGCAGGTGTGACCAGACTCTACCAATCCAGACTGCCTTTAACAGGAAAAGTTTTGGCTTTCCTCTCCATTTACAAATCATTAATCCAGAAAACAATGCCTCAATTCTTAACAGCTCTCCCTCCTCTCAAGTTGCCTGTTGCCATTTACTCTTCATTAACTCTTCCAGCTCTACAAACGCAGTAATCTTGGGGCTATAATATTTCTGCTGTGAGCATGGGCTGTGAGGCCATGTGCTGTTCCTGCAATTGCATCACAAGCACATGATACGGGAAAGCACGAGCAGAGGAATGAAGATAAGCAGTGGGAGAGGCAATTCAAAAAGTACTTAGCGTCTGCAATGCAAAGCCATATCCTTCTATTTTCTCTTTTAGGGGAGTTTTGAAATAGGGAAAGGTCCCATCTGGAAGATCAGAATTAGAATTTGAACACCTTAAAGTTTGGTTGGTTTTGGTTCCAGGATCTGGTTTGACAGATACCTGATGTCTGTGTGTTTGCTTGAGGGAGAGAATGGGTCCTGGCCTTAGACATAAGGAACAGTGTGTGTACACATGGGGCCTCTGTTTGTTTAAGTAACTGAAGACTATGAGTAGTGAAAGCTATCTAATTACTCTCACTTAGAATTATACGAGTCTTAAATCTTCTCTTTCACTTTCCTAGAGAGAAATCCCAGCTGATATACAGGAATATTATCTATCTCACTCCAGCCTTCTTATTCTTCTGCAAAGATGGAAGTGACCAAAATAACAACAGGAATGGCAACTTGAGAACAGAATTATATGGAGTTTGTGGGTTTCTCATATCACATAAAGGTAATGACCATGTGTGAAATGAGTTCGGAACGGCACTGCACCCTGAGGAGCCTCTCACTTAAAGCATTGTTTTGAACATCCTTGGACTAGTCTATTTACACCAAAGATGGGCAGGTCTCACTCAGGTCAGGGTTTTTATTCAAGAAGAAAATTTTAGCATCTGTTTGACTTTAGGCCTAAGTTCCACTGACTTCCCATAAAGTCTCATTCAACTGAGGACCAAAAAAGTGATATTTTAAGCTCTTTTTTTTTTCTCCATGTAGATTATATTGCAGTGGCTCTGTTCTTTTTACTCTGATTTTCCTTTTAAAAGAATGCTACAGACCAATAGCAGGTCTGTTATCAGCTGTGCTGATGCTGTTTTGGCAATGAACACAGGGAGACTGAAAAATGGTTTTGCTGATGGAATTTCCTCAATACCTTTGGCATTAGATACAATGGAGCGAAAATGACTTTGACGTAATAAATTCATTGGAATATTTGTTTAAGACCAACCCTCCATGACTCTTGAATGTACCTTAATCAAGAGGGGATGGGCTTGAAGCTCAGTAATTAACTTTTTAAAGAAAAATGTCCTGTTTCTTTATTCTAGACATATACACAGCTTTAGGATCTATAAAGGCAATAGGCTGGCAAACTAAGAATTTTTCATTATTAGAACAGACATGGTCCATCAAACACTCAATATGATATCAGCAAAAGCGTAATCAACTTCCTGGTACTGTGTGTGTTTCAAAGTCCCAGAACTCCATGATGTGACCCTTTAAGCAACAGAGAAATTACTCTGTAAATGTAACAGGATTTTTTTTTTTTTTTTGTCTTAAAATTGTCTCTACCTCCTCCTCCTATTTCCTATTTCTTGCACTAAGCAGCAAAGGAGTGGCAGCTACAACTCTGGTTTCGAAAGACACTGGCATAAAGAGCTATCAATTAGTGACTGGTCCAAGAGCAGACTAAACAATGACTAAAATGTAAAGGTAATCAGTTTTAACTTACTTTCCTGAAAATGGCTAGAGTTTGGTGCAGTGGAATTTTCCCAAAGCAGAACAAAAATCATGAGATCCGTGTGAGAGGTTTTGTAACACTGAATGTCTGAGGACAGTAAGGGGAGCAAGAGGAAGTAAATTTTGGCCATGCAGAAGCCTGTTTCTCAGTACAAACCCAACTAAGGTCAAATAAAATGTATTTGGAGGGCAGTGAGTCAATTATTAAGAGATAAGCTGCAGATCCTGTACATGCTGCAGTGGAGAGGCTCAAACTTTAGTTCCCTAGCAAGCTGAACTTTGATGACCCCCTCCAGTAGGACTGGCCAGACCTGTCCAGGACCACACAAGGCCCAGAACGTCCCACCACATATATGCCTTCTCAAACTGGAGGAGCGACTCTCTGCCTCTCCACTCTTCCTACTCCTCCCTCCTCATGTTGCCTGACCTACCTACCTAGGGAAGAGGACCTAAGTTTACAAAGGAGTAATTTCCCTAATTTCCCAGTGACTAGGAATCCCACATGTGAGCCAATGTGCAGGCAACAAGCCCATAGTTGTGGCTTCAGCTGTTCCACAGCAATTTCTATCTGCAGCTACCTAGGCTGGGGAACATATGAAATGCAAAAAAAAAAAAAAAAAAAGTGGGGTGGGGGCAAGGTGTAGAGATGGCTTACAGGACTGCAGGTAGTGGCTTGTATTGCTTACATGTGGAGCTGACAGAAATTAATCCGTGGCCAGGAAGAAGGTCCTTGGATAATCTTGGATATTTTGTAACTGCCACTTCCTTCCCTCCCTCTCCTACCCCACCAAACACTACCACATGCAAACAAGGCACCCTGGATGCAGGAATCATTCTCAGAGAGTGCTTCCAGCTGATCAGCAAAAGGAGATTGGGCAATCCATGCAGGCTTTTGCAATATCACTTGGGATGCACCCCCTCTCCCCCTGCCCCAGATATGTAGCCTTTTGTGCTATTTAAAGAGGAAATGTGTTGACAAGTCTCAGGAAAGTCTGACTGAGATGGTTGTAAATCCAGAGCATCTCTTGGGCTGGAGATCTTGCAGAGCAGATGGTGACACTGGAGGTGGTGATGAAAAAGCAGCGCTGAAGTTCTTTTACTCCTTCTGGGAGGGAAGCTGTGCCAAGAACATGTAGTTAAGGGACAAAAAGAAAAGCCAGCAGGAAAATCCCCATCAACCTGGGGAAGCTTAGAGGCAAATGGGCTCAGTGTAGGGCCCAAATGCATCAGGCTGGGGACCATCTAGTTCTGTGGTAGATGCACTCATTCAAAACACCGGGCTGCTTTTTTTTTTAATTGCAACAAGTTAAAAGAAAGTTAAAACCACCTACAGCAGAGAGAAAAAAAAATGCCAACACTGGCTTTAAAAGGCTGTAGGATAAGGAATAGAGGGGTTTCCCCCTCGGCTCACATGTGCTAGGAGATTTATGTAACCTTGTTTTGTAAGAAGCACACCGATCTTCTGACACTGAAAAAAAAAAATGTTGACTGCAAAAGTGGGAGAGCCAGGAATGTATTATACAGGAACAGATTTTTGCCAAAGTAAGCAAAGTCCAAACATCCCACACTTCCCAAATTATCTTTCTTTCCTGCTTAATGCACTGTAAATGAAATTCAGTTGGACTTTGACATTATTGTGGACTGGATTCAATCCCATTTATATTATACATAGATAGGAGCTGATGACAAAATGATATTGTTTGAACAAATAGCTCACTTCCTTTGCAATAATTCTTACGATTGTTAATGTTTTAATAATTACAATCATGTATTGCATTTATAATAGCATCTTTCTTCACTAAGAATCCTAATGCTCTTATGTATTACAGTGATTATGCTGTGTGTATGCTATCTTAACTGAAAACATACTCGACATCACAGCTTGGGCTGTAAATCATGCTTTAAAATATAAGCTTAACTTTCATATGTATCCATTGCATTTTCAGTGCCTTTTACATTGTTAAATATGCCTTTACTTGTTCCTCCATAGAGTTTATAAAACGTTTTCCACCAAAATAAATGTGTAATAACTCTGCAGCATTAGCCAATCTTCCTAGAGGAACTTTTAGTTTCTTTTCAGTGATGCAGCCATTCCGGTTAAGTTTAATTTCCCTTGATTTGTGAAAAAAAAAAAACAAAACCCACAAGACAAAAATCAGTGGTGGAAAAAAAAAGACTCCTAATGAACAATATTAGTATTTCAATGGTTCCATTCAGCCATTACTGTTGACACTCTGGGTGTGTGGAAAATATGAGGTAAGCCCTCATTGCCCAGTCTTAAGTGAAGCAGGAAGGTGCATGCTGTTTTTACTCAAGACAGGTGTGTGAGGTCAGCCCTGGGAGAAACACTCTTAAAAGTAGTTCATGCTGTTTAATATCATTAGACTATACATCTTGGCAGTTTAGGCTAGGTGTCTCAAAAATAAACAAACAATCCCTGCATCTTTATGTAGATGAGCTAACAGAAGTCTTCTTAATTCTTGACTCAATTTGTCAAGAACTGGACAGTGAAACCCTTTCCACCATGTATGGTGCATAGCCATTGTAAATAGAGTGTATCCCATCACTGCCTTCACTACCTGAACATCTCTGAGCAATGGGGATAAGAGCACAGAATCTGTTCTACTCTCTGAGAATGCTGAGAAATTTTTTTTTTTTTTTCTTGAGGATCTGTGAGTATATATTTAGACAACGTAGATAGTAGAAGTAGTCCATATTGGCACTGCTTACAATCCTGGTGTCTAGGTTTAATCAATCTCTGTTATTCTTGGTGTAGATTTTTATTTGTAATCTTGGAGTTAGTAGGCTAATTGTAGCTATTGGCCCTTTTAATCATGTCTAAAGATGAGGAAAATAGGAAAAGAGAAAAAACGGCAAAGACTCGTGATGAAAACAATGTCAGAGGAAGAAGTCAAACTGCATTTCTGAAAAACAAAGACTTCTCCAGTAAAACCAAACCAAAACCCAGATATCTTGTTGACTATGCATGGAAAATTCCTATTCCTTTCATAAATGTTTGAATAATTAAGAGAACAAGGTAAAGATGGTGTTAGTGAAAATGTTTTGTGTATGGGTGTCTTTACCAGACAGATGTAGTAACAGTGCAAGCCCTAGGAATGCCACACCCTGTGAGTCAACAGATTGACAACATAGCTATTATTTGCCAGTTTAGAACAAGAAGAAGTAAATGCATTGGGTATAGGAGCTGAAACTAAAGGCTAACACAAGTAAGCAAAATGGAAGTATGTGTGCTGGAATATGCCAGTTGTTAACACTTCTATCTCTATGAAAAATACTATAAATACTGTATTGCCCACGAATAAGGAAGAACTGTAAATGTTGTCCAAGATTCCAAATTATTCACAGAAGGCAAAAGGAGAATTAACAGCAGCAAATACATGTCTTTTGTCTCAACCATTATCAGCTCTTGTGGGTTATGGAAAAGGTGATGGGTTCATGCTTGATGCTCTATATGGCCAATAGCATAGCTCTTGTCTTCCAACTCTTCCTGCCTCTTTGGAACATCTGATGCTAGGACTGACACTCACTGCCTGTGTGGCCCTGTTATCCCGAATAGGTGTACCTTGCAGACGAACATAATTCAGAAACAAAAGCTTTCTGAAGCTGCAAAGTGTGTCTTATTTTGAATTGGCTTTGTGGACAGACCACTCAATTTCTAGATAAGAGCAATCACCCGGGAAGCCAGTCAATGACAAGGAGCACAGTTTAAATTCGTACACACACCCTTAGTCCAAATTCACATCCGTAAGGAGATAAGCTTTCAGTAAGTTCACTGATCAACCAGTGTAAGTGGAGAAAGCAGGACGGGAGGTGTGGCTTCATTACTTAGTTTATTTTCTAGGATTTACATTTAATTTAAGTCAAAGGTAAAATGAGAGAAGTGCTCCCATACTAGTTTCCATCAGAAAAGTTTCTTTCGTAACAAACCAGCATTTGCTGATAAACTCAGTTGAAAAAATAAACTGAAAACCAAGACATAAAATGGTTGCCAAATTATAAACAAACTTTGAAAATGACGGGTTGAATATAAAGGGAAGGGGAAAAAGTGAGGAACCTTACTAGGCAGCAGCTTTTCCAAAACCACTAGGAGTGGTTTTACTGTATATGGGAACCATTCAGGACACTGGGTGATGTGCAATACGTCTAACAAGCTTAAAGTTAAATCCTCCAGTGACTATTCTAACATTTGGCTCTGCAGACTCTCCCTTGGTGGGTCACCAAAAGAAACTGAATTTTTCTCCAAAAATAAGGAATCTTTAGTAACATCACTGGGAGAAAATGTGAATGCAGCTAGGTTTAGCCCATTTCTTAGGAAGTCTGTTGGACAGAGCGTATCCAGACCATGAACCTGAGGTACAATTTAAAATGGAGAAGATGGGTGTACCATCTTTGCAACTAAGTTGCTTCTTTAAGTCTGGGTAATTTTTACAGGAAAACAGTGGTCCTGGTCTAGCATACCTGGGTTTGTCTCATTACTGCTTTCTTAACATCTCCAATGAACACAATTAAAGCCTTTTGCATCAATACCTTTTTGGAGGGTTGGCCCTTGTCATCTTCCACTGTACATGTTTTGAGTGACAGGCCACAGGACTTCTCCAGACCATCTGCTGCTCCTGAGGTAGCTCCTGTGACTTAAGCTGACATTGGAAATTTACTAAACACGTAAATTTGTTCGCTGTTGACATGGAGCTCACTCCTATGTGGTGAAAAAGACTCAGGGCTGGACATGGATAGGAAGAATGAAGTCCATAGTGCCTTAAAATAGGTTCAAAAGTGCTTGCTTAGTTACAGAACATAAAACTTTCACCTGGTAGCACTTTGTCCTGTTTTGAAAAATGCAATGACTTTAAATTGTGGCTGCTTCCTTGTAATTAACTAAGCACAAAAGCTGAACCCATGGAAATTGTACAATAAACACTACTGCTTGCTGGTATACTGGAAAGAACAATGAGGGCACAGACTCCCATGCTAAAACCCAAGAGCGGCACAATATACTGTATTTGGGGGTGATTCCATTGTGCTGGCATTTGATTTAGGGAGAAATGATTGCTTTTGCCAACACAGAAACAAATTTTCTCCTGCCATTATGTTTGGGCCACTTTTCACCTCTCCTGTGTACAGTATTTGCTGAAATCTGCCTGGCCAGTTAAGCAGGAGGTTAGCTGTACTGCAGCAGACATGTGGAAAGCAATTAAATGATTTATTGCCTCTATTGAACACGGGTTTTGAAAAGCAAACACTGTCCGGTGCGAGAACACCACTAGTGAGACACAGCAGGTTGCTTCGCTAGTGTTTTCCTTTGGGATCTCCTAAAACGCTGGGAGAATACCACTGGAGTAACACTTGGTCCCACAGGATACGGTATCCTAAAAAGAAATTATTACTGAGCTAGGATGAAGTCACCTTATTTTGCAATATGAACACCCAAGAGAATCTGAATTTGTGACAGTGAATTTCCAACAATAACTGTTGTTTGAAGAGATAGTCTTACAAAGCCTTCACATCTCTCTGTCAGGCACAGCAAAAAAAAAAGCCAAGTCACTTGATTTAACTTCAGGCTTCGAGATTGGCACATTCACAGTGACAAAAGGGTCACAGATAAGATAAGGTGACACTTGGAGACATTACTACAATTATAACAGAAATCATAAAGCTAGTGCTAAAAAACCAGTGTGGGTAAGGAACACTAGCTTAGGATGTAAGCTATGTTAAATGCTCAGTCTGGCAAAGGTCTTGGACCTGCCATTGCAGCCATGATTTATGTCAAATGATACTGAAAGCAAGAGGATGAAGTTTAACTTGGCTCTCTGTACAGAAATACACCAACGGTTAGGAACATGTTCAAACAGGCAGTATGGACTTTAACGTGCACTAATGCATCAACATGGCCATCCTGACTTGTACCACTAAAACTCATGTCCCTGGTCTATCAGCAAAATTTGTTAAGAACCTTAAAGTGGAAGAGAGTTCTCAGGTCAGCAGATTCCCTTCTGGTATCTAGAAGGAATAATATCAGGTAATCTTTCATAAAAGTATTGATCTCTACCTTAAACCAAATAGGTTTTTGCCTTTGCAAAATAAAAATTGTTATAGGGCCTCTCACTTTTGATGGCTTACAAACTATATCAGATTTCAGATGAAGGAAGAAAAGCAAATACCTCTGTAAAACCTGTTGATTATTCCACCCTTCTTGTATTGACTTTCTGGGTGCAGATGCTGCGTGCACCAAAATGTGCAAATTGGCTCTTTATCCTTCAACTGAAAAAGCTCTGTCAGCATCAGATCTTTTTTGGTTCTCAACAAACATTCATACTTACAGACAGAAGGACTACGGTTGTAGGTAGGAATTAGGAGAACTTTACTACAGGATATATGAAATAGTAGGATTGGTATACAACCAAATGGATGTAATACTAGCAAATTAAATGCTTTACTGTAAATATAGGAATAACTCTTCACATAATTTCTTTATTGTCTCACTAAAGATTTGTTGACTTCAGTGAATTTTTTTTCTGGCTTGTACTGGCGTAAGTAAAAACAGTAACAGCTGCAATAGCAACATAGCCCACTTGTTTCTAGTGAACTTAAAGGGTAATGCAATCAGCAGTACTTGATATTTTCTTTATGCATGCATATGCTATGCTAAAACTGATGTTAAGTCATCCATAATAAGATGTTGCAAAACCGATGATATAAATGTATTGAGAGAATGTCGTTAGTAATATGACTGCATTAGACCCTAGTACAAGCAGAATAAAAAAAAAAAAAAGGCTGTCAAAATACATAGCACGAAATCATAAATTATATCTAAAAAAATGAAAAACCATTTAAGAGTTGTTTAGTCATAAGTAGTATGAATAAAATTCTCATCATGCTAAATATTCTGACATTTAATGAAATGGAAGACCATCAAGTAATTTATCTCCAGAACTGGTTTAAAAGTATTTTTTTTTCTTCATGTTTCCCTTAAATCAAAAAAATATTTTCCAGTAAATCAAGAAGATGTTTACCTAGGATTGACATATGATCGAACTGTGGCTTTTTTTCCTTAAAATTTTGCCTTTGTGGATGCAGTTCAGTCTAAACCTTTATCAAAACATGAGAGAACATTTCAGTACTTTCAGATGTAACATAGACTTTTGGCTTTTAATTTGTTCTATTAATAGCTTTATTGCATTAAATGTGCTCTCTAGGTATTGTGAAGGAAGGATCAAGGCCTGCCAGAGTGAACTGGCACATTATAAATTTGCATTTCTGGAATGCCTACTGGTATAATTTAAAAGCCAGAGCACAAATACTATGAATATAGCAGTATAGTAATCTAATCTAAGTCAAATAGTTTTTTAAAAAAATCACTTCTGGATTTTTTTCACCTTGGCAATCTGTCACATTTTAAAATACTGCAAAAAGATTCAGACCAAGGTTATTTTCTGACCCAGTATTGCAAATCTTTGCTCAAAGAAAACCAATAGTTATGTAAAATAAATAAGATGTCATGCTGAGTATTTATAGTGAGCACAGGAGTAATAATGCCGTTGAAGGGGAAAGACAGATTTGCAAGAGATTTCTGTTCCAGTGATGCAATTATGCATGAAATTTTTTAACAGCAGAAATTGCTACAACTTGCAGTTACTTTGCAAATAGTTTTGTGAGACAAAATCCTGCAAAACACTGATGCTAGCTGCAAGTTAAACAACTAGAAAGCCAGCTGGTGTGCCCTGCCAGGTTAGAGACAGAGACCCAGAGAACAAGCAAGGAGGGATTTTTGGTGGTGGTGGGAGGTACTAGAGTGGTTTCCTCTGCCTAAAAGGGATGCAGAGCACTGCCATGCTTTTCACTGGTCTTTGTGTTTATTTAAAATAAAAGCCCCCAAAATAACCGTTAAAAACTTTCAGTTTGGTGAAAGTAAATGCTATTTGTTGCACGTTCTGTTAAATGGTCTGTCTCTGTAGAGAAGAAGAAAACATAAAATCATAGATTCATAGAGTGGTTTGGGTTGGAAGGGACCTTCAAAGATTGTCTAGTCCAACAGTAGATCAGGTTGCTCAAAGCCCCAGCCGACCTGATTTTGAATACTGCCAATAACAGGGCATCCACAACTTCTCTGAGCAACTGTTCCAGTGCCGTACCACCATTGTTATAAAAGAAAAAAATAATATTCCTTAGATCAAATTTAAACCTACACTCTTTCAGTTTAAAATTGTTGTTCCAATGTCACCACAGGCCCTGATAAAAAGTCTTTCTATATTTTTCTTATAAGCCCCCTTTATATATTTATATAGAAAGGCCGCTGTAAGGTCTCCCTGGAGACTTCTCTTCTACAGGCTGAACAACCCCAACTCTCAGCCTGAACTCCCAGAAGAGGTGCTTCAGCCCCCTGATCATCTTCATGGCCCTCCTCTGGACTCACTCCAACAGGTCCGTGATCTTCTTATGTTGGGGGCTCCAGAGCTGGATGCAGTACTCCAGGTGAGGTCTCACCACAGCAGAGTGAGAGGCAGAATCACCTCCCTCAACCTGCTGGCCATGCTTCTTTTGATGCAGCCCAGGTTGTGGTTGGCTTTCTGGGCTGCAAGTGCACATTGCCAGTTCACGTTCAATTTTATATCCACCAGTATCCTCCAGTTCTTCTCCGCAGCGCTGCTCTCAGTCTGTCATCACTCAGTCTACACTGATACTGGGGGCTGCACAACACTTGTTGCAGCCTAACGTAGACCCTCTCAAGAAAGGTGAGATGGCTCCTTTCCTTAACTGCACAGACTTACCTGGGAGAAGATTTGGGAGGAGATGTGAAAGTTATGGGATGAGCTTGCAACAGGAGAGCAGAAAAGGAGGGAAGGAGCAGAGGCTTTCTGCAGCTGAGAGCAGTCTCAAAGCCAAACTTCAGAGGCAAGGGAGAGAAGGAGGCTTCCCAGGGACCCTTGAAGAGACCTGGCAACCCCAGTGGTCCTTGAAGGAGGTGGACTGGGGAAAAGGACCCACTCTTCATGATCACAGCTGACCAGGGACAGATTTAATCAAACCTTTTAAAATCAGATTCTCTCAACAGCTCTGTAGTTCCTTTGCTGAGAGTTACCCTGTTGCAGATTATTATTTTGTACTCTAGTAAAATCCAGCTGTAGAGACTGCCTGGAAGTATCTGTTTTTTTTTTTTTTGGCATGGGAGAGACCTTTTAACTTTAAAAACATTCCACTTCAGTGAGCTGGTAGGCTAGGGATCCTGTCACACCAAGTTTCTGTCACATCATAACACTGCTTTCAATGTCGGCTTGTATTGAATGACAGGTTGGGTTTTTCACAGACAGCAAGGGCTTTTCCCACTTTCAGATTCTGCTGGTGTAAGCATGTATTTCCCTCTAAAGGGCAGTACTGACCATCTCATTTCTCCAGCTGTGGTGCAGACTGAACACATAACTAATTTGTAGTTCCTTTAAAGAAAGCTGTGCAGACAAAGCAGTACCTGCTAGTCCAGTCAGAATCCATTAGCAACAAAGATTACATATTTCAATGTTTGCTCCACTGTTTTGACTGTGGGAACAAGGAGAAACAGTTCTTAATTACTAATAATCCCTTGCATGCATTATTAACAGACTAGTTTATTAAAGTAGTTGGAGACCTTTACAAGCTACATGTGCAAAGCATTCATCTTTGTTGATGATAGTGAAAAATTTTGTTACTTATTTTTTTTGTTAGGAGAATCTTTCTCAGGGAAGGCAGCCCACCTTATGAGGGAAAGAAAAGCTAACAATATAGTTAAGTTTTAAAACTGTAATACAAAGCTGTGATTAAAAAAATGATGCCTGAATTATCCCATTTATAAACTTTTATAAACTAGAAACTAGAAGATATTCAGGCCCAAAGCTGTTAGAAACCATATAATTCAAAGTGATTCCATACCAGTGAAATTTAACTGTATTATGGAATCCCCAGTATCTACAAGATAATGTGATATTATGCAGTGATGTAGACCAGTTCATAAAATAAAATGAGTAATTTCTTTAGGATTTTTATAGAACAGACAGTTTTGTCTTCAGAGGTGTCATGCTATCCCAGGACAAATATCAGTCGGGTAGACCTAAGACACAGCAATAATGTCCAGGATGCAAAGAAACTCTTTTCAGTGAGTCTTACTCTGCAGTGAAAAATCAACATCAAAAGCAAGCAGCTTAATTCATTAGTTTAAAAAAAAACAAAAACAAAAACCAAACATGTCAGGGAAGTTGAGCACACTCTCAAGCACAGTCTCAATTATGAGACTGCTGGGAAAAAATACTGTTTTTTAAATGTGGGTGTGTTGGGGTTTTTTTTCAGATGTTTTTCAAAGGCATTGAGCTTGAGGGAAAGGTGAATTAATAGGCACAGCTTCAATTTCTTCCAAAAATCTTTGCATGACCAGTAGTAAATACCTAATTATCCTCTTCTGAAAGTGTGGATGTAGGGTGAAGATGTGCCTGAAACTGCTTTTCCTTTTACAAAGGCTATAAGGGTCATTATTATAACCTAGGATACAAATAAGTCACCCAATCAACTACTTGCTGCTAGAAAGGCACAAATGTCTTTAGGAAGATGTGCAGTCCAATTTATTTGGTGATTGAGAAGAACAAGCATCCACACTGGTGCCACAGGGGCTATTCTGGTTCTCAGCCAACAGCCTCCAGACAGGCACTTTATCATACAGAGCAAACACTGAAGACTGTAAAAAATTCTTTGAAGGATTTCCCAAACTGGTTATTTAGGAATTGTAGCAGTTCCTGAAAATTTTCCTCAGCTAACAGTAAAGAAAGATGGATTTATAGCCTATATCCAGTAAAACTTTTCCATGTCTAACCTGAAATGACTGCATCTGAAAAAGCCAGAGAACACCATCAAGAGCAAACAGAAAGTGTATATGGGCAAGAAGTAAGTTGGGGTGCTTGGAGATGTAAAGGTATCTGCTGTGGTTTTTGAGAGAAATAGCCCTGGGGGAAAAGCCAATTCCAGGCCATAAAGTAGCAGCTGGTATGGCTACATTGCACTTTGGTAACCTTTTGTTTATAGAACAATACTCACTGAAGGTCAGATGAAACTCTGGTTTTAAGCCAGGTTTTTATGGCATCACAAGAAATGGATCAGACAATATAGAAAAATGCCTGGATATGTAAAGAAGTGAAGGCAAGATGCTGGAAAGGAGTGGCAACGGACTTACCTCATGACTATTTTTGAATAGCAGTGTAGGGACAGGTGGTGACATGGAAAAAAAATGTTTCAGAGCTGGAACACAGATGAATTTGTTCATCACTTCAGTGGCCTTCAGAAATTCAAGCTGAATCTAACTTACATATAAAAAACATAGGCATGGCAGCAAACCCCCTGTCTACTAAGTTAGCCTAATTTTAAGCTCCCTTTGATTTGCTGAAGTCATGCTAAGGGACAGTGGTGTAGGTCAAGATATGACTCACTCTGCCAGGGTTGAGAATGAGACTGGTTACTAAGCACTACATTTAAAAAAACAAATGGGAGCAAAGGGAAAATTCACAAGACCACTACAAGTATCAAAAGTAAGTGAGATGAAACTCTTGCCAAAGAACCTATCAAAAATAATGAAACTGTGCTCAACATCATTCTTATTAGAAATCAGAGTGAAAAGCTCTTTCACTGAAAGTCCTGAGGATGGCTGAGGTGTTCAAGGCAGGACACAGGGTTGGCAGAATTTGCAGTAACTATCTGGCGCTTTCCATTACAAATACATAAAATTGGTATTTGGGATCGACTTCTTACATTGCTTTAAAGGATTTAGATGAGACGGGGCTGTGCTTACCTTAGACTGCCTATGAAGTCAAAAGAGGGAGAGGCGGGGACATTTCCAGAAGACAGATGAGCTCTCAGATAAGATACATAGCAATTTTCAATAAATACACAGAAAGATTAGTGCCTCAAGTCTTAATTTATACAAATGGTTTTTTAAGTAGATAGGATGAACCAGAGCCTACCCACTGTCTGATTTTTTCACTTGTATCAATGGGAGACCTCACTGGATTGGATCCTCTGGAGGATTAGTAGTAAAATAATTTTCTTTCCAACAAGGAAGATATTTTGAAAACAGGCCTTCGCAGAAAGCAAGCTTGAGTGAAACAGGCATATCTATAAACAGAGGTGTCCATCTACAGTTACAGGAAGCCACTGGACAGATTCCTTTTGAATTAAAAAAAAAATCATTACATTAAAGCCAGCCAGTATCAATTAAACTGTCTTGGAGACTACTGACGAAAAATTAGTCTTCACACCTAGAGAAAAGTAAAGTGCATAAGAAACTACAAGCTCTCTGTAGCTTCATGACCAAACCCCGGCCTCCTTCTGACACAAAGCCAATTGCCTGGGCATTCGGCCCACGGGGTTGCTTTCCTGAGAGAGGGATTGCTGTTGTCGAAGAATTAAATAAATGTGAGAATGGCCTTGTACAAGGTAAACTGAGACTCCATTGTTACCTGAAAGACACTGAATAATCAGATCCTTTGAAGTGTAAAAACCAGAAAGATTTTCACAACCGATACCTTTGTCTTGGTATCTTTGGAAAATTGTCACAGCTCTTTCTCCTTAAGGATGTTTAGGATGCCAGACAAAAACGAGTGTAGCCACCTCGGATTTGCAAATAGAATATTATATACTACTGTAAAAAGGCCTTATGAACTTAAATGTTACAGTCACATAAAAGAAACAAAGGCCTGCCTTTATCCTTACCTTAGATCAGAAAGGAAATATAAACAAGGCCAAGAACATGTATTTGAGCACATGAATCTGTACAAGAGCGAGGCACAGCTCTGAGACCACCCAGTGCTGGGTCTCCCCCTTACTTGCAAGATGATCCATCGAATTTGACAGATTATTTTATTTTCTGATTCAGTACTAATCAGATAACTTACCTGAGTGATAGTTAGACAATTTTTTTCATGTTTACATTGCAACTTTCTCATTCTAATTGTTAAGCTAGTATGCTGAAACAAAATCGGTGCAGCATTCTTTTAAACAATCCCTTCTGTATTAGAGGGCATTTACAGTTCACAGTCTTTGTTTTCAGCTGGAGATTCTAGATACCAGAATAGATTGGTATCGGTGTAGCACTCTGTAGATAGCACTAGAGATCCAATTCCACAGCCAGGGGATCCAGTCAGTAGAAAAGTTTGTAAAAGAACAGTGCCTCTCCCCAGACAAAAATCCAGGGCACCTCTTTAATTTTGTTTTCCTCCTTGCAAACATCAATAATTGGTAACAAAAGGCAAACAAAAATTTAGCCTAAACTACGTCAAAGTAGTGTTTGGAACTGACCTTTCCAAGCCACAAACCAACAGGCAAGTCAGAGTTCATCTCATGATGGCAATCCAGGCTGAGAGCACACCAGTGACATGATAAAGTGTCTCAGGACTTGTTCCCCTGACACAAGGCAGTATGTCTGGCAAATATTTATTTTAGCAATATGGGACAGTACTTCCTGGTGTGTTGCCTCAGAACTGTTCAGTGAGTGGGAGTACCATCCTTGCATGATAAGAAAAGAATGGCTACAGGCTAAAACCAGCTGAACCCTGGCCCAACTGGCTCAGCGGAACGCTGGTTCTCCTGGGGTTACCCTATTTAAGTGGATGCTGGTGTAAAGAATTCACGCAAAAGGAAGAAACAGTACTTGGAGCAACGCCACTGATTTTTCTTGAGTTACGCTGGGGAAATGCTTGACTTGCGCAGACTAGTCACTAGCTGGAAGAGGTGGCCTGGGGCTACAGCTGAAGCCTTGACTGTGCACACGTGAGAAGAAGCCAGACAGCAGTATCAGCAGGATCATAGTTAAGTGGAGCATTCACAGGAAAGCTTTTCCTGGAAGAGCTGTCTATGTTCAATTTTGCCAGTTCTGATGGGGGGCTTGTGACAACAGCCTAAAGAAGCACACACAGACTTCAGCTGCAATGCAGCTTGCCCTGTGCAAGCAATAATGCTGCTGCATGCAGAGGCAGAACCCCTCAGCCAGAAAGGCCAGCTTGCAAGTGGGTCAGTGTATCTGTTTACTTTCAGTGTAATGCTTTCCCAAGATCAAGCAGCATTCAGGCTGACTTTTACTTCTGTGCATTTGTGTGTGTGTGGGAGGGGGGGAGATGTTTGACCCATTGACTGCCTCTGACCCGAGAAAGCTGCACGTTCTCATTGGAAAGGCTTTGCCTTGCTGGCTGCATCTCAGCTAAACAGAACTCTACCTGCGAACAGAGGACCAATGAGTTCCCTTTAATACCTGGCCATTGGAGCTGTAAATAGTGTTGCCCAGGCCAGTTAGATACTGGACTGAGTGAGTGAATGAAGTGCCAGGTGTAAGTCTGAATGAAGAAGGAACATGTGAGGTTTCACATGATCCTCTGTTCAGAAGTGCTCTGGAGATGGGAATATGCCTTTGATTCCAGCATGTCACTTGCATGAAAAGCAAAAAGGCATGCCAAAAATGAACGGGAAAGTATACTTTTATATCAATGCCATTCTCAGCTTCTGTATAAAGACTCATCATCACTAAAACACACAGGAGAACAGAAATCTAAGTACACCTGGTAAGATTAGATTGTGTTTTACACCCTTCTCCCACTTGAAGACAATGCAGAGATGGGAAAGGTTTCTGATTGTGCTCTGGCTAAGCCATCCTGCTGAGAATGACTTATTTGCAAGGTTTATGTGGATGTGTATCTGACTACTTACAAAGTCTGTTTACTCCTCGGATGACAAAAGCACTCAAGAATGATTTCTTCCCCCTCAGGGAAAGGCAAGGAGGAAAGAAAGGAATGTCTTTTTTTTTTTTTTGCTGCTGTTCTCCGCATTGTAAAAGCACACATGCACTTGATTTTCTATCAGTAAGAATGTTTTCTAGGCTAATGTGAAGTTTATACATGAGCCTCACTGTCAAGCAATTGCAACGCATACCTTCCAAGGGAGTTGCATTGCACTGACAGTTACCAAATTATTTGGAGATTCCTATAATATATAATCAAGCGTATTGGTCCACTGACTAGTGCAAAGGCTGATAATGGGAGAGGTACGTTCAATTCAATGATCCTTATGGGTCCCTTCCAACATGAGATGTTCTATGATTCTATAATTTGTTACCCCAGCACAAACAACTTGTTGCATTTTGGTGTCCATGTTTCCCAAAGATACCAGCAGTGCATCTATTCCCAGTGTGATCGTTAAGTACATCCAGCATCTCTTTCATTTTTTTTGTGAGGAAACAGAATAAACACAAAGGATGAAATTAGTCTCCTCTGACTTCAGCTAAGCCGGCTACCCTGACTCTCAAAATATCCAGTGCTGAGAAACTGATAGCTTCCCAAGGACTCTTATACTCGTCTTAGGCTGAGACAAATCATTCCAGAAAGGGGATATAGAATGGGTTAGTTAAAACAATCTGAGCTGAATCCTGCAGAGACATAACATGGACTGCCCTATTGCATCACAGTGATAACCCAATAAGCACAGGACTCTCAGGTGAGAGCAGAGAAAAACATAAACCATTCAACCCCTGTGCTGATTCAAAGTCAAGGATTTCCACAATTTTAAGATCAGTAACACCATTGAAACCATATACATGACAGTAACCTGACATCAGCTGAAATGATTTATTATGAAAAAAAATTAAATTAAAGATTACTTGGGGCTCAATAGCTGCAGTATTTTTAAATGGAAAGCTCAAGTTTAATGCACTTCATATCTACTTGGTCAGTTCAAAAGCATTCTCTTCAAAACAATTCCCAAAAGCCCACATACAGCAGGCTGCAGAATACTGCACTCTAAAAATAGTCAGAGTCCTCAGCTCTCTTTCACATCACAAAAAAAAAGTAAATTGCTCAAGTAGCAGAAGCATCTGCCCTTCCTTGCATACTCTGAAGGTATTGTTGGACCATTTTGATCCCTGTCCACATAAGATACTGTCACCAGTACCATTGGACATGCTAGTTGGGAGTAGATCATTTATAATACAAATCATAGTAATGTAACCAGCAGTGAGACTGAATATCAGTCTCTCACCTGACACACAGCTCAGAGTTTGATGTTGTCAAATAATAAAAAACACCAGAGAGATAAGGACTCACAATAAGGGTGCAAATATAGTAATTTTGTAGTATGCATGTAAAGCATGTTTTCACACTCCTGATGTAGTGCTCACTGTACAGAACGAAAAAAAAAGCACCGTACTTTCCTCCAGTGACTCAGAGCCACAGACAAAATAGGTTCAGGACCACTGAGGGGAAGAAAGTAAATGTGCCCTTGAGCTGAGTCCTGTCTTCTCTGACTGAACTGCAGCTGGAAGTGACTGCTGTTTCCCTTGTAAGGGAAATTAAGTTATGCATGTGGTTATGGTTTTACAATGTGCACTTTCATCAGGCTGGACTTTTGAAAGGTATCAGCTATCTCTAGTGTCTTGTAATAACCTTGGTTTATACACCACTATGGGATTAAAGACATTAGTCACCTTGCCCCTTTGGCAGCATCACCGAAACAGGAGAACAAGTCCTCTTTGAAATGCAGTTTATTCTACAAACATCTAGAGTAAAATCTTTAGCTATTTTCCGTAGCTGCATATAATACCAGAAGAAAAAAAGCACAAGAGAGAAGTATGGTCATTTGAAGATTACTCACAGCTGTTTTCTAAAATACACACTTGCTAGGGAAGCTATAACTGGGAGCTGAAATGTTTCCTTTAGTTTATGCTCATGTTCTCCTCTTTGGGCATTTTGTTTCCACACATCCACATTCATCTACATGCACATATGTGAATTGGACTGTCTTATGCTCAGAGCAAACTAGTTCCACCTTCACTTCGTGACTTCTTTTTTCATGGCAGCAAATGCATTTGTGTTCCATTTCACTGGCCTCAAAGGAATACCTATAGAAATGATATTTGCATATCAGTCTGCTGCCTGTTGTCTTCCCAAACTGATCCAGATAAAGGTACTCCTAAGGAATAGAGAAGCAAAATTTCGTATCTATTTTTCTGCTTATTCATGACAATCTTTCCTCAGGATGCTACTAGCCATGCAGGGCCAGAACCTCGGACATCAATGGGGAAAATCCCAGTAACTTCAGTGGATTTTGGATTAGGCCCATTCTGGCAAGACAGAAAGGAATAATTCATGCAGGGACTACAGAACAGGAAAAAAAACCCACTAAATACCAGAGCTGTTAAAGAAAACATGTAAGGATATGTTTAAGAATAGGGAGTTAATAAATTTAGCTGATGTATTTTCAAAGGGACCTATTTTCCTAACTAAGATAAGGCATTCCTGTCACACTAAAGACATTTAGTCACATTGCTACTGACTGTTGTTCCACACACCCCGTTTCCCAACCAGGTCCTCTTAAACAGCAGGAAGGGGACAGACAGCTGCAGCCCATTGGTGACAAGAGCTCAGGAAGAGCAGACATGGAGTGGGACAGAGAAAGATTTCCTACTTACACAGAATAGGTACTGCACGTTCCTTCACAAAAGGGCACTGGGACCGGAGCAGCTGACTTACAGTCGCCATGTACGATATACTGCTCCTTCACATCGCGTTTGCATTTATGTGGCAGGTCGATACCTGTGTAGGAGAACACTTCTGTTAGACTTCTTCAGACTAGGGAGTAAATGTTTTGAAAAGTATCTACTAGAAAACCAAGGGCAGATCATCCTAGTAAAATTTTTTACAGTTCCGATGCATAAACAAAAAAAACCAAATGAGAGTGCAAAGAGGCACTAATTCAGCAAAGCAATTTCCTGCTGGTCAAGACACTTTTCTATTTGTGGACTAGCTTAAATGAAGACTTATGTATAAATTCATGTAAATAAGTTGTTGAATCAAGACCTAAAGGAGACATGAAATGTTTGTTTTTTTAAAAACTGCTATAAGTGACATTTGTGAGTCTATAACAACCTATGATTTATGGGTGGATGCTACAGGAAAAAAAGGACCCTTTTTTTTCCCATGCAGTTTCCAGACAGAAGAATACAGAGTAGTTTTTCTACAGATCTTATCAGGAGTATAGTTCAAACTAACAGTATTTCAGTTATTTAAAAACATAGCAAAGGAGATAAAATAATTTTAGTGTCCCCATTGGAAGAACAAGACAGATTTTTAGCCTCAGCTGTGAGGTATAGAACAGCTCTGCTGGTATACCAACAGTCTTCCAGTCTGTGGAAGCTGTAGACTCTCCATGTGTGCAGAAACAGTGCTACTAGCAAGGGAGAACCTAACAGTACTGGAATAGGGAATCAGTGATTTAATGCACTCACATGTCTTACAACAGCCATCTGAAGTCACATCAACTGTCCCCTGTATCAAAAGCAAACATAACCAGAACAGTTCAGATGCACATATTACTAAGAAGCTAGTAGCAATGATGAGAGTTCAGATACATTCCCCCATCTCTAACTAAGACAGATTCCTCATCAGACCTATTTGTGTACCAGTTATATATAAAACTCCTCAAAAAAATCTAGCAAGGAAGGGAGTGAATCTTCTTAAATCTATATATCCTCCCACAAGCCAGGTAAGATGTCCTGTAACACATGCTTGACCTTATGTAGCTCCTATTGAAGCCAGCACAATAAACCCAGCCCCAGAGAATGGCAGCTTCTCCTGGAATTGAACAGCTTGACCTGCACAGAATCTACCCTAAAGCTAATTCAAGTCAATGCCTGTCTGTTTTTCTGCTTTGGTTTTCAGATCTGCCCCACAAAACGAAGCCCCACAAAACTTCTGAAAGTTACTGGAAACTATTAGTTGCTGAAGGCCAAGGCATGAGTAATAGCCCTTTCTCATTCATGTACCACTTCTCTGCTTAGTGATGCACCACATATCAAAAGACACTCTGTTCATTGGTTTCCCCAGGAGTCTGTGGTGAGTTCAATTCACTCAATTGCATTTCGTAACATTGGCGTTTTTCAAGTGATGAAAAATCCCAGCTTGCTGTTGCCCCAATACTTTTCTCTTTCAAGTTCTAGTGCTTATCACACAATGAGTAAAATGTGTGGGTTGTTTGCAAAAAATTGTGGTTTACTTCCATGGAACACTCCATTCAGGGCTGAAAAAGCACATTTCCTTCAAACAAGGATGATCAGTTCAGAAAGTTCAAGAAATACTGAAGGGGCTCATTTGAAACAGTAAACTCCCAGACCAGCAGCAGTGCTCATTCCAGAAGGCTTTTTTTCTGGCTCTATAATACTTACTGGAACACAGTTTGATTCTTCAAATGGTAGACAGACCTTTACTGTACTAGTTAAGGAAAAATGGCCCGCTGATTCGGTGCATGTGTACTGAGTACAGTTATCATATGGAGCTTTATAACTCTTTCCAACCTGAATAAAAACAAGAAAAAAACCCCGACCTGATATAGTATAGCAATAAAAACAGAATAATGTGACAATAATGTGGTCAATGAACTAGCAGAGGAACTGGTTTGTTCATATTTGTCATTAGACTAGAGAAGAGGAATGCTCATGTCATTAGACTAGAGAAGAAGGAGGCTAAGGGGAGACCTCATCATTCTCTACAACTACCTGAAAGGAGGTTGTAGGGAGGCAGGTGTTAGTCTCTTCTCCCAAGTAACTAGTGATAGGACGAGAGTAAATGGCCTCAAGGTGTGGCAGAGGAGGTTTAGATTGGATATTAGGAAAAAAATCTTTACTGAAAGAGTGGTCAGGCACTGGAACAGGCTGCCCAAGGAAGTGGTGGAGTCACGATCCCTGGAGGTGTTCAAAAAACATTTAGATGTGATGCTTCAGGACATGGTTTAGTGGACATGGTGGTGTTAGGTTGATGGTTAGACTTGATGATCTTAGAGGTCTTTTTCAACCTTAAAGATTCTCTCAAAGGGCTGAGATGTCTGGAACTCACTTCTGCAAATTATGTACCAAGCTCATCCACTACCAGCCTACACAAAATCTCTCCTGTGGCCACCGAGGTGGAAAGAATCAAAAGCTGGTGACAGAATCAGCATAAACGTATGAATAGAAATGCCAGAAGGTAGGTGTGTTAATGTATGTGGAATAAAACAAACACAAAAGAAAAAATAATTCCTTTAAAGGATTTAAACAATTTTCTTTTTTAATAGATGGAAGAAAAGCAAAAAGCGTGAAAGAGGAGAAAAGTCTTCATAGTAGAAGTCAATCGATAAATGCAAAGCCTCCTCATGGAAACATAAAACTTGTATATTGGCACAGGAGAAGCTTGCTTGCAAGGGAAATCATCAAGGAATAAAAAGATGAAATTGAAGAGATGCAGAACACAAGAGCTACCAGAGAGGCAACAGCATGTAAGACAATACAGTCACTGGCTGAGGCAGCATCATTAACCGTTCACAGGAGCAGCAGTCTGTAATAAAACTGCACAACACTACATGCTCACAAGACATTCTATATTACCCAAGTGTGTTACCAAGTCACACTACACTACAGCCTCTATGCCACTTGTTTTCTGCCTCAGCAAATTCAGAACTAGTGGTAGTACAGCTATACCAGCTCGCTCACACTGTTTAGCCCAGTATCTCTAGGGCAAGACAGTGACACTGTTTCCAGATCGGAGCAGTATGAGGTAAAGCCAGCTCATGTATCTCTGGAAGAGCAGTATAACACAACATCATCATCCCCTGCAAATTCTTTCTCTCTGTTGCATGGCAGGAGGAAGGACAGTGACATGATTTCCATTTCTGCCAGTGACACATAATTTTCAACACAGTGGTGTCTGTGAGATGCACACAGCAGAGAGCAGCTGTATGAAGATCTACATTTACTTTGGAAATAGAGACATTTTAAAATCTCCTAGAGCTCTTTTCAGCCTCAAAATGTATTACACTGGTTCAAAAAATGCTAAGGTCTTTTTTGATAATTCAGTCTTGGGTGCAGAGCAAGGGAGTGCTTACCTCAATGGTCACATTGCCAAATGGAAAATTTGCCACACATGCCACCTGCTGGCACTGGCTGCAGCACTGACCCTCCTCTTCCACATAGCGGAAACCCTGCTGGAATAAAGTCTCCATTTAGCCATGTTACCTGATGTCTTGTTCACAAACCACCTTTGGATCAAAGCCGCACTGGAGATGGCAGAGGAAATGAGCCAGCTTTCTGGTTTCACTTCTGTTGTCTTTAGAGACCTGTTGGAACCACTTTAAGCCTAGCAATCAAAGCTGACCATTTATTTTCCTTATTGAATAGTGACTTCTGGGCACTTCAGTTACCATGAAGACCCTATCATTGGCTATTCTTCTTCAGGCTAACACACAAGTCAGACCAAATAAATGAATTCAGTATACGATTACTTGCATAATCTACCACTAGTGCTTGGTCTGATATCATTACCCATAAGAACTGCTGCTGCCAGACATGTGAAAACCATGCATTGTTATTTCCTCTCCTGTGTTTTAGGTATCCATCGGTCTCTTGGTGTGTGTGGGCGTGGCTGGCTTCAGGATAAAGGATAATGGTTTTACCCGTTTTTAGGTTTAGTGGTAGGTCTGGCCTTATCTGGGCAAGAATGGAAAAAAAAAACAACACTCTGCTTACATTCATTGAAAGACTGAATAGTTTGTGTTCAGACTCTCAGCTCAATAGCATTGAGAAGTGTCTGGAAACATATAGATCACTGTACAGTTTCGTTGCAATCTTAATTTTTGAGCTGAAAATGGGCAACATGAACAGAACGGCACAAATGTTATCTCTCAGCAGTTGGACTTATCTTTACACAGGTTTAAAATCATTCCTTCTCAGGGCTTCTTTCCAAGACTGACCTCTTAAATTCGCTGGAGCAAAAATTTGCTAAAGCAAGCACCCTAAAAAGGACTTTCCAAATAATCTTACAGAAGATTATATCCTCCTGTCTTTCAGTGAGGAAGCAGTTATACTATCTCACTTTTACAGTACATTCCCTCAACAGCCATTGTTCGTGGTTGAGGAGGCTGAGTGTGCAGCACTGACCTGCTGGCAGGTGGTTTGGCATTTCACCGGAGTACACTGGATGCGGTTGGTCTGTGTCACAACATCCTGCTCATCTGTGCACACACAGTCCTCACAGGAGCTTTTAGGCACCATTGCCCCAGGCTGGAAATAGAGAGAAGACAGTTCATGGCAAGAATTCAGCAGGTTCCAGAATAAACATACATCCCTTGGACTATCAAAAACTGAATGCTTATACTCAGGATTAATTGCTGGAAGAACTTCCTGAAATTAATACCTCCAGATCTCTAAAACCTCACACTGTCAGTACAACAAGATGAACACAAGGCTGGCACTCCCAAGTGCATCAATCACATTGAATAAGTTATTACATCATCTCATAAATCCTATGCATCAATATCTGCTCAGTCTGACCTAGTAATTAATCTTCTCATATCCAATGAGATTTAAAATTTGTATTCAATCACAATTCTGACTTCTTGACTCTAAAACATAGGTAACATCTTGTTTAGTAAGCTAGCTACTCATCTCTAGTGTTACCTATTCAGTAACATTTCCAGTACTCCATAAGACTACTGGCAGGGAAAAATTACAGGCCATTGTAATCCTGCTTTTTATGTAATTGTTGGCAATAACAATTTCAGAAAATTCTGACTCAGGCAGCGTTAATCTGTGGAAAGAAGTGTCTAGAAGGTGACCTACCTTAAATTCAACTCCTTCAGAAACACATACACCTTTTGGTACTGTAAGAAAAAATAAGACAAAGAGGATGTGCTAGGAATGACATAAACAGTTACTGTACTCATCTCTGAATTGTGAGTGATGTAGAGGAGACAGACTAGAACTGAACTTATTCACTAGCTTTAATAGCCTGCACAAAAGGGGGGAAAAGTAACTAGTATGTGGTCCTAATTGCTATTCGGAAGCTCGCGTGTAACATCTGTTTCAGATGTTATGCATCAAGTTGGGCGTAATTTTCTATCCTGGTTTTTTCCATATGGAAAAATCTATTTGCCTCATGTTTTTTCACCCATACTTGAAATTAGTTGAGCTTTTCTTTATTGTTAACCATCTTGCTGGTTAGCAGCCAATGGGAAGCTGGGTCAGATATGTCAGTCTAGAAATATAATTTGTCAGCAGAGTTTCTGGATGTCAGTTCAATGTAACTGACATTCAGTATCTGATCAATAACTTACACTCACAGAACACTAGCTATGGACAACTATGCATTAGTTACTCCACCTTCAAAAATAAAAAGCACCAATTGTAAAGGCTGAAAGGGAATGGGAGAGGCTACTTCTTGTGACTTTGACCGATTTAGAAAAAAAAAGAAATAGTTCAAAGAATAAACAAAACACCTTAAGGAAACATGGTACTTACTACAGGAGAAGATAGGACAACAACCGTCCTCAGACACAGCAACCACCGGTTGGAAGCCTATGTCACAAGCTGTTTTGTTGATAATGCAGGTTTTTATATCACATTCTACAACAGACAACAGAGATAAAGTAAGCCAAAGTATCCTATCCAGCACTCTTACTTGCAGACCAAAGCTTGAATATCCAAGAAATTGGGTAGAAATATGTGATTTGTGAATCACACATTTTTTGAGTTGAGGAGATGTTCAGGTGAAGTATCTCTAAGCTTGCTCTACTGTAAAGCTCTTCCCTGGTCATATACTTCTGGCCTTTATTCCTGCTTCTCTTTCTCCAGTGGATGTCATCTCTAAAAAAACCTGAACACCTTTATCTCAGAGACAAAAAGAAGTGACAGAGGAAGAAGTTGGGGTAAAGGTAAATGAGTCAGTGTGGGGAAGAAAAAAAAAAAAAAAAAAAAAAAAAAAAAAAAAACAAAAAAAAAAAACCAAAAGAAGATGCGGTGGATCACAGTCAAAGTTTTAAAAGCTGGGACATGCAAGGCAAAGCACCCTGACAGTGCCCACTGCTCCCTGAAGGCATCCAAAGAGCCAATGGAGCTCTGTCTGGCAGCATGAAAGAATGAGAAATAGAAAAACACCCCTCCACCATCACCAGGATTCCCTGTCCTGCATCTTCCTGTAGGTGCTGGGAATGGCCAGGGTTAGGAGCAGGTCTGTGAGGAGGTCCTGTGCTGTGGTGGGCATTTGGAACTGAGAAGATGCTAATGGAGAAGTGAGGGAAAACATATCAAGAACCTCCACATGAGGCCTTGGGGGAGCCTGGAGGTTGAGCACATCCTCCTTTCCTGGATGGATCTCTGCAAGGGTCACTCTCTCATCTCAGAAGAGATGAGAGTCAGAGGATCCTGTGAAGCACCTGGTGGTCCCAGTGGTCCATGGAGGATTTTCCAATATAAGTATCTGGCAGATCATGGCACTAGTTAAAACACAAGCTGGGCCAGAGGAGGTCTCTTCTGATAGCAAGAGCTCCTGGCATGTAGATGGAAGAAACAACCATTCTAGTGTGTTTATTTGAATCTGTTACCTGTGGGGTAGTAGATCTCATGTGAAGATTGCTACCAAAGACAAATTATGCCACATTATGACATATAAGCTATCTACTCACCACAAACTGTCTCTGTGCAGCACGGGTCATCTAGACGTGCTTTTATTTTGCGTACAAAGCCCTCTTTAGTGCAGTTGATAGGTGGAGATTTAGGACAAGGGCGGGGGAAGCAAGAGATATTCAAGGTCTCTTCATCACAAGCACAGTATTGACAGTCATGCTCCCAAGCCTCTCTAGGCTGTAAAAACAATTGAGATAGTAGTACAGAGAACAAAAACTAGAAGCGTTATATTAATGAATGCCTGTGGCAAGACAGTATAGGTCTGGGTTGCCCTAATTTATTACGTAGGAAAATCTGAGTTCCAGTCTCAGATGTAGGAGAAGGGAACAGTAAGAAAAAATGCTATTATCTGCCACATTCCTTTGCAGGTTTATGTGTTTCCAGAAGGGAAGCCTGATAGTTCTACCAGGAAACAGTGATTCCCACAAACTTCCATTTCTGCTTCTCTATCTGAAGTGATTAAAGTTCTGGAATTAATAAAATCTGTTATTTTCTTTATCACTGTCACTGCAGTTCACTAGTATTTAGGCTTAGAATTAAAAGAAACTTATGCAGTCATTTTTTACAGGAGGTCATAGCACACAGCTATGGTGTAAAGAGAGTATTTTCCTTTTTCTTACCTGTTTCACTGACCCATCTTGTGCAGTGCAACCTATAAAATGAATTACAGATTCCTTTAATGATAACTGAACTGGAGAAAAAAAAAAAAAAAA
>WHYT01014998.1:134293-193857 GCA_009806455.1 Tetrax tetrax
AAAAAAAAAAAAAAAAAGAAAAAAAAAACAGAAACAGGAGTACAGGAACAGAAGGAAGGTATTGAAATCTGAGAAAGGGCCACAAAGAGAAAGAGAGATCCAGAATGCAAAGTCACAGGTTGTGTACCCTAAACATCGTAAAGATTTTCCTCTTTGTTCTTTTCAAAGTTGCACTTTCTGCTTAAGACCAGGCAGAAACTGCCAACCTAAAACATTTCCAGCCTAACTAGAAAGGGGCAGTATCAAGGACTCCCCTGTTTCCTGTATACCCAGAACATCACCCTTAACGTGCGAGTCTAGTCAGGGTCTTATCCCCGCTTCCCAAGTGACCATTTGCATTATTTCTTACCACAGACAGAAACACAAATGCCATCATGATCATTCAGCAGAATTTTTCCGTCAGGACAGTAGCATCCCTCAACAAACACAGGTGTGTTATTTTGGAAGCGGAGGGTGTCCATAATGACTTCTCTGCACAATTAGAATACAAACAGGAACAAATGAGAGGCAGAAATTTGCCCCATAGCTATCAGACACCTAAACCCCAGGGGAATATGTACTTCCAGCCTTTCTTGGCAATTTTCAGGTTATGGACTTGAAAAGTGCCTTAGGAAATGACCCACCTGCTGAAGCAAGTGTTTCTTTTTGCTTCCCCGCATGGCTTGTATACCTGATCCTGAGCACAGCTGGCCTCTGTGGAGCATCACAACAACAGATTAGAAAGCCCAGACCCATGCATACCCTTTGGTGCCCAATAGGTGAACCCTGCAAGCTAGCACAGCCCGCCTCACGGGTCTGCACAGCCCAGGCTCCTGCTCAGTGAGGGGGTCCCTGCATCTTCAGCAAGAGGAGATTAACAGATTCAGCAAGGTTCTTGTGACAGGACTAACAGTGCTTACTACTGAATCACTGGGTCCCCCTGAGCAGGGAAAAGCACAAGGAGAGCAGCTGTGTGTTGCCATCTAGTGATGAAGATCTAGGTAACACACAGGGCTCCTCAGCTGAGCTGCTCAAGAGAGACTATGGATCTGTTGCCCACTTGTTTTGCACCAGTTCTGGACCGGAACAATCTCTTTGATTTGTTCCTCCCTTTTCTCAGGTCCAGAGCAGCTCAGGAAAGATTGAAGCCTGATGATGTGGAAGAACACAAACCGGCATGTAGGTGAGGAAAGAACAGACAGGAGATGCTTCACCATCAGTTGGTCTTTCCCAGGCTTACCACACTGCCCATTCGCCTGCCTCCTCCAGTCCACGCAGACCCCATGGAGCCCGCATAAGGCTGCGTACGTCTGCATGCTCTGGCACTGGGTGCTGGGGTGCTGTTCTGAGCACCCGCTGGCCACACATGCCTCATAGTAGGGCTGCGGGGCGACCACGCTATGGCACTCTGTCAGGTTCCTTCACAAAACAAGGAGACAGACACAGCATTTCACTTCCTTGTGGTACTTCCGAGGAAGAATTCAACTCAGAACCAAACCCATCCCCATCCAGAGAAAGCCTCAAGGTAAAGATACAACTACAGATTGTTCTGACAGGCAATATGCCCACAGAGCTTAAGAACGAGCTTTACCTCCCATTCTTTACAATCCTTTACAAGGAAGCAGTTTTATGTCAGACTGATACCTGCAAACAAAAGTCTCCTGCACAGTTCACATTTATAACTCTAAATGATGTCATTTTTATGTCAGCATGTTTGACAATCCTGTTCTAAACCACAAAATTATTTTAAAAGCAGACACACACAATTGCTTACTATAGTCTGACTGTGTTTTTTTTTCATCCAGAGCTTTCAGATACAGAATTATAGCTAGTTCCTAGTTGGCTTCTCCAGAACTGATAGGCAGAGGGAGTGCCAAGCAGCAGACACTATCAAGGAAGGACTAGTTTTGATGATGCAGCTGAAAAATATCTGCCAAACTCAGGAACACTCTCATATCATTTTATGATCAGTTCACTGCTCAGTTTTTCAAGGTATGCTAGACTTCATATTCTCATCATGTCCTATAAGCAGTTCACCCTAGTCATGTATAGTGAAGCACAAAATTCTCTGTGGAGTTACTTTTCTGGCACTTTTGGGAGTTGTCTTACCAGATGATTTTACACAGATTGGAAGGATCACAGTGCTGATATTCAATCTTAGCTGGTTCTGTGACACCTGGATTACAGTATCTGTTGGTAGGATCTGGGACTTTCCAATCTAATGCCATATCTTTGAAGGACTTGATAACCTCACCATTCCTCTTCATGGAATCATCAGACTTCTGGTTGGTGCAAGTACCTGGTAGCAATATAAAAGCAAAGTGACAGTTTGAGGACAGGGGATGCTGATAAAGCTGCTTTTAGAGAAAACCTGGAGGGAAGTTCTCCTCCTTGTGGGAAGGTAGCAACACATGGGTCATGGATGTGTTCACAAGAACTGTTTGTAGGAAGAGAAGGCTAGAAGAAATCGTTTGCCAGTTACTCATGAAAACCAGACGTGTTGGTTCATGCATTTTTGCCTGGTGGCTAAAGGAACTAAGAAGATACTGTCTAGCAGAGGACTCTCCAGATTTCATACATTCCCATATTGAGTAGATATGATAGAGAGGAAGGGCTTAGAAAGAGCCTACCTGCATCCCTCAATAGACTGTGAATAGAATGAAAGGAAATTACTTTAAACTCTCTTGCCTGACAGTGTCTTTCCAACAAATAGAGATAAATTTGTTTAAATTTGTGAGAAATAGAAATCAGTGGAGTTGCAAGCATTTAGAGATGTTTACAAGAGGATGAGAGAAAGAAGGAGAAAATTAATTGCATTCATTACTGTCAGCTGATGAGGATACTCACCACACAGTCCCATGGTATTGTTATAAAACTTGTTGAAAGGGAGTTTTATGTAAAATGCGAGTCGACTGTAGGAAACATAAACTTCTAATTCAGGTATTTCAACTATGACGTAAAGGCCAGAACTGGTTATCCTGATACCATTCTTGTAAATGTCCTGAACAACTTTATTGTCATTAAACAAAATCTAAAAGGAAGAGAAACAAAAGGTCTCTATGGACATCTTTCTGTTGAGTAAGGTAAACCGTTTGTGCAACTGAAAGTAGAGCAGCACAAATTCAGACCTCAAGTGCCCCAAATGAAGTCTGTCAAAGGCAGTCATTTAAGTAGTTCTCTATGATTCCTTTTTTAATATGTTGTAATTTATATATGAATACTCATATCAGGAAGAAAAATACAACTTTGAATAATGTGATAATTTCCCAAGTTTTTAGAGTATACTAATTTTTGTTGATACAAAGGGGAAAAAAAGAGAGAGAGGGGAAAGAAATGTAATTGCATTTCCTACCCATTCCCTTTTTTACAAGCTTCATCCTTTGTTGTGACAGGACATTTGGCAGTACAGTAATATAACTACTGAAAAATAATATTGAGAATTCATTTTAATGCAATACTTTACCAAGTTTGTTTCTTTTCCATGTTCCATTGCTTGTGTCAGAATAACAACAGAGTTGGAGTGAAAAATGAGAAGAGACATTGAACAAATTGCTCCATCAATGGCACCACAGTAGTAGTTGTCTATGTGAATCCAGAAGTTGTGCAAGTCAGGTTGAAATGACTTCACAAGGACATAGGTGCAGTTTTCTTGAAAATGATAATACGTTCCGTCAAAAGTCACATAATGCTCATTTCCCCACCCACTGCAAATACCTGGAAGAAAAAGTGACAGATTTCAAGTTTGGCTTCTCAGCTTCCTGTAAGTACAAGCTAGTTTTAACTCTTTTACTCACTTTCAGCAAGAGCTGAAATAACCAGTTCAATAAAGAAAAATTAGCCTAGCAAGGACACTCTTATCTGCTCTTAACAGCCAATGTTTCAGATGGGACTTCTGTTCCATTACATCCTACTGAATTAATATGATCACAATATAGATGTTGACCACATAGACTTATCTTTCTTGAGGCCCAGCTGAACATAACAAATTCAGGAGTTCTGCCGCAGTACTTACACTGACACTCAAAGACCTCGCAGCAGCCAGTTTCATCATAGTGTTTTGTGAATGGGAAACCATTGACACAGAGTTTCAGGTGCTGAGGAGGGCAAGGCATGCTGGACAGTTTAATATTGTTTCCTTCTCCCAGGCAAGTGGCAATCTGGCAATTTCCAAAGTTCCATGATTCATTAAACTATTGATGGATTGAAAAAGAAGAGGAGAGGCACATAATAAAGTAATGTAACAAAATTTTTTAAATCATGCACAGCAGCTATGCTCCATTCAGTTAATCATCTAGCATGGCATTATTTGCTATCTACTCTTTCTCCGGAAACCAGGCAATGTGAAACATATAGCAATCAACAGAGCCTTGATGTCTACTTCTGTTCTACAACATTTTGTAGAGGATTCAATATTAAGGTCCTGACCACTTCTAATGATGGGATACTGCCAGATGTGGTTTCCTAGCCTCCATTCAGTTGGGTAGCTCTGCCCATGCACAATCACTTAGACATTTCAGGCAAACAGAATAATCTTCAACTTATTCCCTCAGTTATTTGGGGGCTTCTTTTATACTTCTGAATCATCTAATTCAGTCACATCTACATTCCAGCTGTAGTGGTGGTTACCAACATCAGAGAACACCAAATCCTGGCTGCAAGCAATGTAGCTGTAGCTGAAGAAATACATCATCTTCTTTCAAGTCTCTCACCTTTCTGGGAGGAATGAGCCCAAGACAATCGCTTACAGGAGTCCCCATGGAAGCAGGAACTTGGCTTGTTGCGCTGGGAGCAGGTGTTGATGGACAGGCTTTGGAGTCTGGATCACAGGTCTTGAGGGCCTCAGTACGACCAGTTTTACACTCTGCCCAGATTAATTCAATCTGACACGATGCATTACAAATGGAGTAAGCACAATGACCTGATATATTCACTGGCAGAGAGACATTTTCTCCTGCAAGGCCAAAACCCAACTGTTAGCTCTGGTTTGAATGAACCTGGTAACCCTCAAGGCCTATGCATCACAGATTGGCCACTTACTCAGCCCTGCATTTAACTAGCTGGGTCTGCCTGTACCCAACGACCATGTTCAAGCATGACTGTCTGTTTGTAACTCCTTAAATTCAATAACTGAACCAGAGCTCAATTCATTCAAATGGTAAAGGCTGAGGGAGAACCACAGGCGAATAGTCTGAAATTCTGCTCTTAAGTACATTAGCGGAAACTGAAAATGAGTACAAGAGGGGAGAATACTGAATATATCACCGAGTGCTTCTGGTCTTCACAAAGACCAGGAGATAGGTGGTTCAGGAGCTACTAGAGATGAAGAAGAGTCTTCCCTCCTCTGTTTTTGAAATATGACTGTAGATTACAAGCCCATGTTCAGCAGTTTGGGATTCACGGTTTGTGCTGGAGTCCACTGAAGTTAGCATCTGGTATAAGCTTCCTTACACCAGGGATATCCAGACCAGGACAAAGTTACAGGATATAGGATAGCTGTAGTTCTGAAAGTATTAGTTACAGTTTAAAGATGAAACAACTTGTGGTAATGTCTAACTGCAGCAGGCTGAATGAGCACTTGCTGAAGCAGCTTTATCTAACAGTACATCTTCCCACACCAATGGTGCAGAAAAAAATATCTACTTGGTTTCTCACCCATTTGTATCAATTGTCCATTGTCATTGCAGAAGCAGGGAGTGGCTACCATTGACAATGGAGGTGCAGACGTTACAGGTTGCATATGTGGTTCTGCAGGAAATGAAATCGATTAATATTCAAATCCTCTGCTATTCTACTTTCAAGCCCTATGCTATCTATTACATTCTCTACAATCACAAAAAGAATAAAAAAATAATAATTTTTATATCCCCAGCATGTTCTGTCCATTTAGACACTAAAAGCATCCTCTCTGTATTGAGGATGTAGAGAATATACGTTCCTCTATTACACTGTTTGCTACTAGAATAATACACATACATTCCCTCTTGTAGTCAGTTTTTTCCAACATAGAATACAGTAAACCACCACCCTTCTACTGTCCCTTATTCTTTCCAACTTCAGGTTTATTTGAATTTTCTAATACTGCAGGACTTCACCTGACTTCGGAAAAGTGATTTCCAGTGGCGCTCCATTTTGCCTTGTAGTTTCTTGTTGCAAAGAATCTGTTGGTTTAAACACAGACAGATCATTGAGATATTTTACTAAGCAATCTACACTCTGCTTTCAACAGTTCTTCCTTTCCTAGCTATTACTACATTATAATTCTTATTCCACTTGTTAACACGTTTAGTAAATAGCGTCAACTGTGGTATGCCCAAGGTTATGGTAAAAGCTGTACTGAAAAAATGGCTGAATCTCTCTATTCTCTCTTTACCCCATTGGCAGTTACAATCTATAAGAATTATACTTTTGGTCCCCTCCACTAGACCCGCAAGCTCAGACCCCTCATTCCTGAACCTTCAACTGCCTTAAATTCTGTGCTTATTCTAGACAAGCAGTAGGAGTCTTTTTCCAAGATGGAGGAATCTTATTACCATTACAGACTTTCATAAAACCACCACCAAGCCTCTTACAAATCTACTACCTTGTGCTGGTGTGGATGGTGTTCTGCAAGGGATGAGTGTTTTAATGATCTCTCCATTAGGGCCGCAGACAGCATCGCTGCACTCAGTCTTATATACTTGGCTGTATATAGTTTCATTTAAGGTGTAGGTCTTTCCATTGTAGCAGCAAAGGCAATCTGAGGCATCAAAAGAGCAAATACCATGATAACAGGGGACACTTGTAATATAAATACAAATTAAGAAAAAAACAAAATCTGGATTTACCCTTCTGTAACTCATGTCATCAGACACAAACTGCCTGGCTGAAATACTTTCTTAGTTTCTACTTGAAAAGTTGCACTGTGAGTCGACCTCATTTATTTCAAGTAGGTTGGATTTTTGTTGCTGCTGCTGTTTCTTAGAGTCAGCTGGCATAGAGGAATTACTGGCTGGTGAAAGCATCAGAACTGGCACTCTTCTCACCCAGCATGGAGCGCAAGTGCATTCCCTCTTGGCAGGGTATGTGACTGGGATTACTGCTTTGCTGAGTGATAAACACTGTCTCAGAAGGTGTTGCACAGCCATTCCCATCCACTGATGAGAAATGTGCAGGGATAAACAACTTCCTTTAAATACAAGAGAAGATCTCCAGGTTTTGGAGAATGTGCACCCAGGAATACAAGGGAATATATATCTATTACTGTAACAAAACCAGCAAAACTGAAGAGAAGATCTCCAGGTTTTGGAGAATGTGCACCCAGGAATACAAGGGAATATATATCTATTACTGTAACAAAACCAGCAAAACTGAAGATGTGTTGTCTACTGGGTCATCCGGCATTTTGGAATGTGATTTCTCCCAGATATGGGAATGAACGGATACCATACCTTAAGCAAGTGTGTCTTTAAGGCATACAAAAATGTCTCTCAAGCTAGCTGTCTAGGCTTTTTATGAAATTAGTGGACAGGAAATAGCAACTGTATAAGATTTGCTCCATTCTGAAAGTGCTCATTAAAACAGGTACCATGAGTGGTCTGCTACAGACTACTTTGTCTTCACTGACTACCAGGGAATTATAAACGTGGAGAAGCGGTATTTACCTGGGTGAGATTAATCTCACATTTCACGCCTCTCTCCTTCCTCCTTATCATTATCCTTTAGACAGTTCTTCAGGTCAAAGGCTGCATTTAGCTTATCAAAGTGCATCTGTCCTGCTGTGCATCCATCTATTGAACTAGCTAGCTGGAGTCCTATTAGTATGCCTGCAGCAACATGTGATGTAGGATTGTTTCAGCCCTATCATCACTCAGTGGATGGTAAGGATGGTGAAAAGTTACCTTTGGGGTCTTCAGTACATAGTTTCTCTTCAGGATCACTGAAGATAAAGAGAAAAGGAGAAGATTTCTTTCATTGACTTGGATCAGTATGTGGAAAAACAAAGTCTGCAATGGCATCTCCTCTTACATAAAAGCCTACTCCTGGAGGATTTAATGATAATTGCCACTGTCTATCGACATAAACCAAACGTGGCTTAGCTTGTCCTTTCCAGGCCTATTCTACCTCTCTCACCATTGACTGACCTACCATGAAGTGCAATTGGGGAGGGAGACACACTCCCTGCTCTCCTCATCAAAATACGGCTTGTCAGGACTACATTCCGGGTAGCAGCCTGAAAAGTTAAAGTAAACAAAGCATTCTTAGTCTGCTTTACGTAGACGCGTGGAAAACACACAAACAGCTCTCTCAGATGGAGATTTGATCCCAGAATTAATGTGATCCCAGTATGAATGTTCTTTATACTACCATTTATTTTTCCATGTCCTCTTTTCCCTCCCTCTGTTTGTCAACAGATAATGATTCTTCACAAATTTAGACTTTCATCTCTCCCCAGATTTAAAGGCTAGTTATACTATGAGCAGCACCATCATACAGGGAATTAGTCTCTGGGGCAAACTGTATAGCCCTTCAACAATCTTGATACTACTTGAGACCTTTAAGACCAGACTAATAGCTTCAACTCCCATAAACTACATCAAAGTCAGGCAAAAATTACCTTCTAAACTGTACAGCAAGTTCCCACATTTCCCTTGTGGGTTCCTGCAGGTCTTCAGACAAGGGGCTCCACAGGGTTTATAGAACCACTCATGTTTGTCAGGTGGATTGTAATAATCACAGAACACAGCTGGAACAGAAGAATAAAAAAAACCTCCAAGTCTCAGACACTGGGCAGGGGTTATTTTCTAAATGGTGTAAAGAAGAGCTTGTTAAGTCACACGTGCACAGTGATGTCAGAGTTCTGCTCTTCTTGATCTCCCATGTGCCTGAGCACATGGAGCACTGCTTTTCTGTGTGCATTTTCAGTAAATACTTACGGCAAATGGCAGGCGTTCTCCAGTCAATACAGACACCAGCTCTGCTACAGCTTCTTGAATAAGCAGCAACTGAGGTACAAAAGCACTCACAGTCTCCCACACTGTCACAGCCACAGAAGTCAGAAATACAAGATTCATAATATGGTATTGGGTTCACCTATCAAAATACCAAAAGATCTGTTACCATAGACGTACCTGCTGCACCGTGTTTCAATGAGAGAAAGGGCTCTGAATTTCTGCCATCCACTGGCAGTTTCTTTGGCAGAACCAGGCTGAGTCTGTGACAGACTGGGATCGTCAGGAAGGAGCTATGACATTTTATGACATAAAGTAGTTTTATATTTTCACCTGCCCGGTAGAATTGGATTCTAAATCTTCTCATTTTCATGTGAGTAATACTTGCATTTACACTCCAAATGTCTTTCCAATGTAGTTTCTGGAGGACTGAACTAACCTGCTTTGGGTTGGCACAGCTATACAGTGTGTGCACTCTCTAACCCAGAGATAGTGACTAAGTATAAAAGGAAATCCTGTTACCACTGAACTTATGTTTCTTATATTTTAACCTGGGCTAACCAAGGAAATCAAGACAAGTTTGCTTTTAAAATGACTTATTAAACTGCACTGAAGCTTTGTGTAGACATTCTCATTAAGAATTAGTAGCTGTGTTTCTGTTCAGATTAATTCAATTTGTGTCTTAAATAAATCAGATAATTAATCTCTTTAGGTAATTTGAATAAACTTTCCCAGGGATCCCCATACAAGCCATCTTACACTAACTTATCTCTAGATTTTACAAATGGATATCTAACTTTACTTCTGCTGCCAAACTCTTATCCTTTTTATCTTCAGTTGCTCAAAACAAGCACTGCTGTTTTCTGAATACCGTGCAACAGGATTCAACTGGCAGAGCTGCAAAGTGAGGTTTTGAGAGAGGTAGTTCTTGTACTCAAGGATGCTGTGTAATAGCCTTTAATACTAAAAACTTGTGTGCGAATGTGCTGCATAACAGCAACAAATACCTAGTATGAAACTACTGAAGATGAGAGAACAGGATTACCTTACTGTGACAGGCTTCAAAGATGTTACTCTTAATGATGCTGCAGTGCTTCTGTCCCAGGACAGACTTGAAAGGCTGATCAGCACACAGGTCCGTCATGTTTATATTTGAGCAGGTGCTTGTTATTTTCCAGCTGTTTCCAAACTCCTGGATGCTCATCTCCACGGACTGCCCTCTGGTTGTGAAGTCATTCCTTGAGCGTCCATCGAAGTCCCCACAAAGGCCACAGACTTTTCCCTGGGAAATTTGTGTAGGCACAGTAAATGGTTTGGTTATTCTGAGTGCAGCCCACTGTTTGACAGAAATAAACTATAGAACAGGCCAAGGTAAACTAGCTAAATTTCTAACCAGCCATAAAAATGCAGCTTAGAAAAAGCCGAACTTAAGTGACAACATCACTGTTAGCCCTGCAATACTGCAAAGTGTTGGCTTTACTTGTAGCTCCAAATATTCTGGAGTAATTCATGCTGGCTGAACAATGAAATAAAACAAAAGACATGGCCTGCTTGCTGCTTCTTGTTCAATTAAGTGAATACTTTTCAAAGCCCCGCTTTTCAAACTTGGGCTGCCGTTCTAGATGCATAACTGAGTTTGAAATCATAACTCTCAGTCCATCCCATACCTACCTGGAAAGATGGTGCTACGTGAACAACAACAGTAGTCTTCTGGTCCCACATGAAGTTCATTCCTTGATTTGTTTCAATCACAATATAACCTCCTCTGAGATCCACTTTGTAATTCTTCTCAGCTCCTGGATCAGTGGCTATTTCCTGAATTCTTCCTTCTAAGAGCCTGATTTCACTGCTCTACAAGGAAAAAATACATTGCATGGACGGAATTTGAATAAAAACTTAGTGTAACAGCACTGGTATTCCGCCTCTTGTCCTTCATCTCATTTTTCTGTAATCTTTACATCTTGGTCTATTGCCAGACACGTGAGCCACAGACAAGACCCACTGAGTTCCATGGGAAACGTCTACTCTTGCATGATAAGACTTACCTCACAGCCACAGAAATTGTTCTCATTCTAGATGAAATCTGTTCTTCTGGCACAGCAGCTCCTGAGTGCATGGGCAATTGGGCATGCTAGAACATCCCTTGTCACGCTGCTTTGTTTCACCATCCCCTCACCCCCAACTATAGGAGAAATCTCTTTTGTGTCCACTTTGGGGAAATGCTGAGCCTGAGCTGGAGGGAAGAAACTCTTCCCTCTGCAGTTACATCTGCCCTGTGCTCAAACCATGGTACATATACATGCTCCTCTGAAAACTTTACCGTCACTCCTACAGCACTAATGTCACAGATGCAGATACAAACACACATATGCACAAACAGAGTGCTGTTGACTCCCTGCATCTAACCGCTCACCTGCAGAAGCGCCCAGCCAACCCTGTTACCATCAAACACCTAAACCTTTCCCAGCTTGTCTGCCTCTGCTTTCTGGCTGTTTGATTCCCATAGGTACTCTCTAGCGGCAACTGAATTGGAATATAAAATGATACTACACTAACTGCTACAAAATCAAGATTACAGCTCCTTACTCATAACCAATTCTAGACAAACCTCAAAAATCAGTGTGATCTTTAGGGAGCAGATGGAGAGTGACTTCCCACAGGCATTGTTCTGAATTACAATTCGGAAGGTGCCAGCATCCATATTATTGGGGCAAAAATCCTTAGAAAAAAGAGATAATGTTGTATTAGATCTTTTCAGGCAATTAGACTAGTCTTAAATATTTTCAGGAGCTCTAAATGAATGATATTCCAATCTGACTTCTGCTATTTTGTCAGGTTTTTGTTCATCAAAACTCTGGGCATTTCAGAAGAATCTGTTGGCAACTGACCTGATAGCAGGTTCATAGTTGACCAGGAATTTCAAAGAGAAAAGCTAAGGAAAAAACTAAGCTTTTCATAGCATGAGTCCTGCACAGCCAAAAATGCACAAATTTTTTTTTCCCTCAAAATTAGCAAAACCAACTGTAATTTGGGGATGACAAAATGTCTCATTACATGCAACTATTATACATGAGGCTCACACTTTATCCTCTGCGTGCTTCTGCCACAACAAAACGACTGTCAGTCTTGGATGAGAAACACTTGTCTTTTCAACACCACACCAATTCCTTTCCCTTGCAGATGCTGGAATTACATCAGGAAAGGGCTGTCCCGCCCAGGAGTTAATAGTTTAGAGTCACACAGTGCCCTCTTGTGTCACTTTTGAGGGTTAATTGCTTTGCTGTTTTTTTATGGAAAATCTTTCGCTATCTGCTCTAGGTACAAGAGGAGGGGGTAGGCTCTACTCATCCATGTTGAATATTTTGAATAGCTCTTTAATTACTCAGGCTGAACCCTACAGTGTAAGCTGTGAAAAGCATATGGATAGGAAAATGAAAAAAAATTATACCTGAGCTAGAATATAGTCACAGTCTCCCAGGAAATCAAACTTCTCCCCATCAAAGCTCATGTAATGCCCATTTCCATACACAGTGCAGGTTCCCTTGCAGGGATTGTCTGTGCAGTTCCACTGCCTTTTGTTACAGGTGCTGGGAGGAGAAATGCAAAGAATTACAATCTTTGTATGGTTTTTCCTTAACTCCAAACAGGGGCAGAGTAATTCAAAAGTTTGTCTTTTGCAGTAATTCAAAGAAAGTAATAATCTCTCACTCTTCTAGGTTTACTGTTTCAACTGTTGCAAGACCATGCCATGAGATGACTTGCTAATCGTGCTTACTACCAAGTAAGTTCATGCTTGCTACCAAAACATGTTTGAACTCTGCCTATTTATATTCTATTTTTTCCTTCAAATACCTTTTAAATCATTAAGTCCTGGCAGCAGGCAGTAGGGACTTAGGTAAATACAAGGTGAAGAACTGAATATTTCAACCATTTCTGAATATTAATCTTTGTTCAGTTCTGTTTCTGACTACAGTGGTGAGAATCAATATTATCCCTGTCTTTCCCTGACAAATTTATCTTTAGTTCAGGGGGACCACAGACAGAAAATTTTATTTGTTATATCCCTTGACAAAGACCACAATTTTTTTCTCATGTATGTCCTGTTCTCATGAGAAAACAAAGCCCTCACTACAATAAAACCTCTAAATGGCCTCTGTGATATCAACAATTGCTTATCAGGATTTGGCTTCAAACATTAAACTTGACTGCTTGTACCAGTGGTGATGTACCTGACTCTTAGTTTCTGTGCATCCTTTCGGCAGGACCGTACAGTCTCATCCTCACTAAATACCGGGTAAGGATTCAAAGCATTTTACCCACCATGATCAGTAATAACAATGAAGTCTATAGCAAGTTATACCAGCAATCGGAGCAACTAGAGCATTCATTTATATTATTTGAGAACTATTCACTCAGAAGCACTGCAAGTCACTGGAAGATCATTGGGATTCCTCCCTCCTCTAAATTCACTCATTTTCTATGGTTTAGCTGTGCCCAACAGACTCAATTCCCTCTTGTAGAATAACCAGCCACAGACCAACCTGGATGAGGCTGGTATTTCTAAAGCTGGTGTGGAAGCAGTTTGCAGCAAAGAATGGAAATTTTTTGACAGAAGATCTTGGTACCTGTTCTCCCCAAGTGCAGGCTGCACTGACAGTTTTAACAGCCTTTGCTGTAAAACAGGGCTCCCTAGAATAACATACCATGTGTTGCAGTCCACTTTGATGGTTTCCCCAGGTTTATAAAAGTGTCCTCCATGGACACATGGGCATTGGTCTTTGGGAATACATCCTCCACTGCCGTCCAGTACCAGCCCATCAGGACACATGCAGCCAGAAACACATTCTGTGACATACTGTGTACATAAGGATACAGCACAAGGCAACTTGTTAATGCACAGAAAGTACAGGGAACCTGCAAAGGTGCTAGCTTTTGGATTTTTTTTTTTTTTTTTTTTTTTTTTTTTAAATCTCAAAACTGTAAGTTAATGACAATCAAACTACAAGCATCACAGCTATGTGGGTAGCTATAACTTCTGAGTTATCAGTAAAGTAATTGGTCTCTGAACAGCGTAACATGTTACCCTCAGCATTTGTTAAGGACAATCATACATGCACAATCATGTTGTCCCGTGCTCCTGCTAGGAGGTGAAGTCCTTACACAGTGCATGTCCTGTGTCTTACAACTTTTCTGACACTCTGATCCAATCGCATCAGGACCTGCAGAGCTGCAGTTGAAGTAATACATAGGAGCTGGGCAATCTACAGGAGGAAGAGAACATTTTAGGAAGGTAACTTAGTGAAAGTACTAAGGATGTCGTTAGCAATTGTGAAACAGAGGGGAGCATCTCAGAGGGCAACATGTATCTCTCATTTAGAGTTTCTATTAGCTGTTGCTTCTGCCTGCCAACAGTGCAGAGAGGAGGCAGCAGATAATTTCTAAGCTTTGGGAAATATCTTCATGTTTTAAAGAATTCAGCAAGTCTGGTGACATTTTTAAAAAGAAAACTATTAGCAATAACCAGCACATTTCAGGGAGAAGACAAAAATATGAAGCATACTAAAATGTTACAGAAAATGAAAGATAACACAGAAAAACACTATCAATACTAGCTGACATCACAATGCCATTATTCAACAAAATCTCACCTTTTACCAGGACAGTTTCTCCAATGCAGTCTAATCTTCCTTGAATGCATTTGCTAAAGAGATTCCATAAAATGAAACACATCAGCTCTTTGCACATCTCTTTCATTAGAAAGGCACTGCAAAGCTTCACTAGTCACACAAATGACAAATTACTATCAAAATACATATTTGGTACAGCTATCAGGTTCACAGACATTAATTACCATCCCCAGAAGGAAGGTTAAGACACCCAGCTCTTAAATACTCTTCCTTCATCTGCCACTAGTTTACTGTGTGTTTTCCCTAAATCATGTGGTTCCTAAGCACCTATTTCCACTCCATAAGATGAGACTAATACCTTCTTAAATTAGAGACCTCTTAAACTACTAAATGAATCCGTGTTTACAGCACAGTCTAAAATCCTCAGAGAAAAAAATACAGTATTTGGAAGAGTTAAAGAGAGAGAATATGTAGACATTTAAAGATGCAAATAAATTCTTTGACTAAAATATCCTTCCCCTAGTATTTTTTTTTTTTGCATTGCTGCCCTGAACTGGTTGAAAATGAGAAAATAACAATTGTTTCTCACTGCAAACACAGATCAATTATGCTATTTCTAGTATTTTTCCCAAAATTTTTCTCTCTCTCTTTTTAAAACACTCAGTTTAAAAACTAAGATTTTGGGATTTTTTCCTGGACAATTTTTATTTTTTAAAGAGTCTGCGGGATGGTGTGTTGGGAGTGTTTTTTACTTTGCTTTTTAATTTCAAAACCAGAAACTCCCCCAAGCCCTTGTCTTCTAGAAAACTTGCTGCCACTGTATATGGATATTTTTTACACAACAATGAACTTGGTATAGAGATAGACTGCAAACATGACTCTACTTAACATGTTTTCAGGTTCTCGTTTGCTAGCAGCAATACAGGATCTTAACCCTTGAAGTGAAGCTGTGGCTTCACTTCCTGCCAGAGGAATATTTGTTTTGGTACCATCCAGGAGAAATTTGTCATTATTCTTTATGGTAAAATGACACCCTTCCATCCCTGGAAACATTCATGGTCAGGTTGGCTGGGGCTCTGAGCAACCTGATCTGGTTGGAGATGTCCCTGCTCCTTGCAGGGGGGTTGGACTAGATGACCTTTAAAGGTCCCTTCCAATCCAAACTGTTCTATGATTCTATGATTAGAGCAGGGACTTCCCCAGTGAGCCCTAACATCCTCCAGCTATGCAGTCTTTGCATCATCAGAGCAGCTTACCACATCAATTTGTCCTCTTGGAAGGAATTGCCAGGCTGAACAATCTTGCCTTTGTAGTAGCAGGGACAGTCATCTGGAGTTACACATTCCTCCTCGTCATTGAGGTATGTGTCTTCAGGGCAACCACAGCCCTCCATAGGAGCAATCTGGACTTTACACAGTGGATCAGGTTCATCCAGCGAGCGGCAAGACTGGTTACAGTACTTCACGCTATAGTTATAAACCATAGTCTCAGGACACTCCTCAGAGGGATCTTTGCAAGAGAAATAAAATGGATGTATGTCCTTCTCTGTGCAATCACCACTCAGGCTGTTAATGCAGCTTTCTGCATGGTGGCAGCCATAAACGTGCTTTTTTCAAACTAGAAGATCTTGTCTCCCAGTGGTCTGGGGAAGTCTGCTCACATAGCAGAGTACATGGCACTGAATACTGAAATACTCAGCAGATTATATCTTGACTGAATAAGGGAATCAGTATAATTTTGTAATTTGTACAATTCACATTTCTATCTTATGTTAAGAACTGAAAACAATAACTTCTGACTTGTCCTTGTAGCTAAAAACTAATTTTCTGTCCAGTACTAACGATTTATTTGGCTGGGAATAATTTAAGAAATTACTATATTTTGTAAGAGATACATTTTGTTGTTAAATGGGCAGTGCCAAGGCACTCTGCTGATGATTTAATGCTACCAAAGAAAATGTGTTTGAATTCTCATAGATGTCTTGAGGAAAACTCTTGTTGTCATCCTCTGGGGAAATGAGAAATGTTTTCTAAAACTTCTGGGTGGACCAAAAGGATAAATACCAAAATCTAAAGAGCTCAACTAACCCTCTAAGACAGTAAAAAGCTGGTTAATTTTCAGAGGCTATCTAGAAACAACACATTCAAAACTCTGCCATAAAATCTGCCATAGTGATTCATAGGGATAGCATGAAATTTTATCAGGAAATATCACCTGCATTGAGGCTATGGTTTTCAAGAAAGCCTGACACCCAGATTCCTCTGAAATTCAGTGAGAACAGGGGATCTAGTAACCTTGGACCTCTTTCTATCTCATATCCACAGATCTAACCCCACAGCTGTTTTTCTGGTCCAGACAGATCTACTAAAAGGTACAGGGTAGTTGTTCACAGGTAATTGTGCTATTCAACTTTGCAGCAATGTTATCACTGTATCAGCAATATGTTTCATGCTTAAACAAAGCTCTGTATGGTTTTCCAGTCCATGACCATAGTACGTTTTCTTAGATTAGTCAGTGAGCTAGGTTTGTGTACACATCCAAGGCCACCACCTCCACCAACAAAAACCAGTTGGTTTCCTGAAGCAGACACAATATCCCATGTATAAATCAGACAGGCCATAATCCTCTACTTTATAGGTATACTATGAAGATGCAGTAACTGGTACTTGTAAATCAAAACAGGTCAAATAAGAAAGATTATTAATAAAGATGTTTAACATGAGTTTACATCATATTTACCTGAATAGGTATCTCAATTGTTAGCTATTAATGCAATTAATGCAATAAAATAATGTTTTTATTTTCTCCTTTTAATTTTTTTATAGAGGAAAAAGATCAATTTCCGTAAAGCAAGATCTGGTAAGGAAAAGGTTATTTGATTATAGTAGTCAAGGTCACGGATATGTAATCTTAGATTAAAAACATCAAAACTTGAGGTGTGAGTGCAGAGAACACGAGCATACCAAAGATAGCTTCAAGCTAGCTTGCACAAGGAGCACTAGAAAAACAGTGCCACGAGGCTACTAACCCCAAGAATCTTCTGGGTAACCAGTAACCCAAGTAATGGTTCATGTTTCCACTAAAGATTGCGTCACATACACGCACTGACAACAGCTAGCTAGTAGGGTTTACTTATTTCGTGCACTCTACTGACTGCAACGTGGACATCCCCTTAGGATATAATCTGCCTTGGATGCTGCTGGCAGCCCCATACAGCTGGACACAGCTGCAGGAGCTGGAAGAGCCTTCCCAGCTCTGCAAGGGAACGGACCACTGAGAGTGGCTGTTCTGGCCTGTTTATTCTTTCACTCATGAATAGCACAACCTTCAATCTTATCACTGGCATGTTCCTGAAAGATTATTTCTTCTTAAATAAGGTCTAAAATGATTGTGCTGATTAAGTCATTAGCATTTTTTTCCCAAGGTTACTGCACTGTTTGAGTCAATATTACATACTGTGCCATGGGTCTACAGATTTCAGTCTAACCCATGCTGCAAACCAGCCTCACTTTGTCATAAAAGATATCAGTAATTTTTTGTTGATAACGAAGCTTTCAATAAACAGGGAGTACATAAACCTGCATGATTCTAGGATAGTTTGCTGTGGACTACACTATGTTCCCTGTAAATTATTTCAGCACAGGTTTGTCAAATTGTTCTTACTGTAATCTTAAATATCTTTGACAAAGCTCTCTGACAAAAGATACTGACTGCCACAGACTGGGCTCTCCTGAAGCTGTTCCCCCATATCCCTGCCCAGACTATTTTAGGATGCATACCACAGATGCCCTGCCTCCAACCCTTCAGGAGCACGCCTGCTGCAGCACAGTCTCTGGAGTAAGTAGAGAGCACACTACACAGAGCAACTTCACTCTTTTCAGCGTTACAGGTGTCATACATACATTTCTAGGGGACAGAAAAAGACATGGGTATTGTTATGCCCAGCCCACAGAAGAAACAGGGAAACACATAGCAATTAAAAAAATAGCCAATCAATGTATTTTTTAAAAAGTATTATTACCAATTAAACTTATTTTGTAATATCTCCAAGAGAAAATGTATGCTAATGAAATACTATACAGACCTGAGAAACAGGAAATCAATTACAGTCACATAACTGCAATGACGTTATGTCTAGCACTCATTGACAGATGAATAATAAGAATGATAAGGGCACCTATAGTTCATTGAAACACTAAGAAATGTCTATACCAGCCTTCTATGAGGATGTACAACCTGGAACACGTCAAAATATGTAATCTGAAAATACTGCACAGTCATCACAGGCACTTGTGTACCTATCCAGTGTGGAGATAAGATACATCCAATTAAATGACAGGTGCATAACAGAAGACGGCTTAATAGGAAATCATATGTAATGACATCTAAAGAGCTAGTTAGGTAAGTATAAAGGGGATTTAAAGCTCAAGCTCTTTTAATTGAGTTTCTGGACAGAAAAACTCAAATACAGCCAGTCACTCAAGAGCAGTAGTGTGTACTGCGTAGATGGTGACTTATCCTGCCATTACCAATGTGTGGAAAATGCTTCCACGAGTCATGGTTTAAAAACTAATTAGACTAGCAGGAATAACAGACATATCCATAAGAAACTGGTTATTACTTTTCCTTAATTGAAAACTGCAAATTCCTGTTTTACTTATGTTTAACATGAATTCTCAAGCAGACATATTTTCTGAGGGAAATCTGGGAGAGGTAAAGCATACATCATATTTTTAAAGGTACCTGAAGACACACTACATTTTAGGCAAAATTTCAGGTTCGGGAATTTTCTCGTTGTGTCACACACACTCCCACCTCCTACATTAATTTTCTGCATTTTTGCTGAAACTTCTTTACTATTCATATGAATATAGCAATTCTATAGGTCAGCCAACTTCCTCAACAGCTTTATAGAGTTATACACCAAGAGTATTTATGGGCAGCTTCTTGCATGCTAAATACAAGGAGACTAACATGATTCAATAGTAATAAATGGGATATCAATAACATAAATATAATATATATTCTCCTTCTAGATGTGAATTTTAAACCAAGTCAGAGGGAATCCATAGTGTTGAAAAAACTCTCAGTTCAATTCCATGTGGAAATATTGATTTGGCTTTTCAAAGAGTGAACAGTTTTCAAAAAGTATAAACTAATTTTTTTACTATTTTGCTTCTGGATCATGCAATAGAACCATCAGTGATGGCAATTACTTAATATTTTCAGGGCTGCAACTAAAAAGGCCCATTGTACCTTGCATAAACTCTCATTTTGTTATTTTTTTTCATCAGCATCAGTAAATTGCTTTGCAAGCAGGCATTGCTGTAACCTGGTTTACTCCCCTAGGCCAGACTACCTTCATGGCAGATGAGTCTCTGCACTAGATCAACCCACCCATTTAGACCAGTGCCTTACCTTGATGTACACAGAAGGCTCTACAACAGCATGGCAGGCAGCAAACACACTGCTTGCATTAGACAGAAGAGTACACCAATGCTGAGCAAATTTTTCTGAAGTGGGAAAAAATATCATTATCCATAGTCCACATTAGGATCTGAATCAATATTCTTATCAGGTATCACACAGAACTAGAATGTTCTGAAGTGTTCAGTGGAAGAAAATATGGGGCATTAACACACCTAGGTGATAAGCATAGTTGGATGGGTGACCAGCTATCTCCCTAGAAGAAAGGTTTAACCTTCCAAGTACTATCATTATTCCTGTGGCTGGATGTGTGGAACATCTGCAAAAACTCCCTATTTTCATCATTTTCCATCAAACTTTCCTAATTCTCTACAGTCAGGCAATTCTTTATAGTCAAGCTATAACATCAAGCATATAATAATCAGTGAGGTGTGTTGCTGTGAACTGCAGCTTTAATTAAATGTGGCAATACATAGGAGAGTACAGTCTGAATCTTATATATATCCAAACTCAGTCAAAGTGAGAAATCAGACAGAGCACCTAGTATGGTACAATACTTGCTGAAGTCAGTACTGTAAATAACTTACTCTATTTGATTTCAGCACAGCTGTAACAACCTGGATTGTATGAAGATGTTGCTCAAATATTAACAACCATGTATTCTCTTCCTTAAACCTAAATTGTTCTCATTGATGCTATGTGTGCTTTTCAAGTCAGGAAAAGTGAAGATAATGTTGGCTCTTTCTCCAGGAGTGCGGTCTTTTTATTTTAGAAGCAAAGTTATCACCTTAAAGACCTGCAAAACCCAATGTGTTCTCTCTAGTAACAGCCTCAATGGCAGTGGCTTTTGATGTTCATGGGATTTCTAAAGCTTTTTTTATTATCTATCATGTGAAAATTATTTAGCACTAATAATCCAGAGATGAAAAATCCGCTACCTTTATCCACACTGTTTGAACAAGGATCTTCAAAGCTGTCCTCAACATCAAAACAGCTGGCTCTAGTTTTCCATGAGTTACCAAAAGCAGAAGCTGAATCTTCCACAGCTCCAGTGACTGTTCTGAAGTCATCAGTCTGGATGTTATTGAAATTGCCACAAAGACCTTGTGTGAGTGGCAGGGGGAGGAAAAAAAAAAGGCAAAAGAAAAGAAGAAATAATTACATGAATGGAAAAAGGAGTGACTTCTAGAAGAACACTCTTAGCTCTATAATGAACCTTTCCCGAGAGAAGCCCATTTTCCTTCAGAGACTTCCTTATGTTCCCACAAATCAGAGAGGATCTTGTCTTTAGAATGTAATTATTATTTTTCTGCATTCAGTAGCACTTAGTGATAGCACTGACATTGGAAGCTTCTTAAATATGCTTCAGTAAACACTGGCAGACAGAGAAGTGCCTTCCCCAGATGCTTATAAGTAAAAGAAATGGCAAGAGCAAACAAAACAGATCTGACAAACAGGACACAATGCAGTTACACTGGTAGGAAACAGAAGCTTAAAGGATAGAAACAGGAGACTGGTGGCAAAACCAAGAACATAGTCAGCGTCTCGTAAGTCTCCAATGAAGGCCTGCTTTAACAGGTAGAGTCTAAGAGACCTGCACACACTAAACCTTTCCTTCTTCAGGAAACTGAAGGGTTTAGCCAATGCTTTCTTTCAGGAAGGCTACAGATTTAACCAGAGGTTCTAACTTACTGAAGTCAATATAAAATCAAATAATTTGTTCACTTAAAGTGATAGACAAGCAGCTATTACTCAGTGTAAGAGCAAACTCAAAGAGCATGATGTGTCCTACCAGATGTGTGATTCTGATAAGAATGATCAACTGTTATGGAGAGCTGCATTACAGGTTTAATTTGCACTCGAATTTGTACTCCAGTTGAGCTCAAAATTTGGATGAAAAATGTAGAGGGTCTGAAGATCGTGATACCATCTAACGAGGAAAGAAAAAAATAATTATGTACCTGCAAATTGTCATGAAGCTGAGTAAACAGTAACTTCAGTTTATCAGTGCACCCAGCCTAGCACGGGAATTCCCATGGAGTCCCAGACATAATATCTATCTAAGCCAAATGACCTAACAATGAGCAGGACCGTGTTCTTTTCAGAGAAAGCAGCAGGAATCCCTCTGCAAATGGATGTAGGCTAGTCTGGGGAAGAAGTGAAGAAGGACATTTACCTTTGCTTACTGGCAGCTTCACAATGAAATTGTTCATGTAGATATTTCCACAGGAACATATTTTAATAGTCTGCAGGGAAAAGGAAAAAATAAAAAGCCCATAGTAGTGAATGAGTATGACATGATACAGATAACAGCAACCTGATAGGCTTCATTAAGCATTAAGTAGTGTCTTCAAACCATTATCACCTCTGGGGTCAAAGTAACTCAGTGTCTGGATGCCATGCAGTAATGCAGAGCAAATCTCTAGGCCATAATAAAAAGTGAAAAACCTTCTCAATAGGCAACAGCTTTGATTGAGCACTCTCACATACATAGTTATATTTTTGAGAATCATAGAATAGTTTGGGTTGGAAGGGACCTTTAAAGGTCCAATCCCCCCTGCAAGGAGCAGGGACATCTCCAACCAGATCAGGTTTCTCAGACCCTCATCCAATCTGGCCTTGAATGTTTCCGGGGATGGGGCATCTACCACCTCTGCGGGTATCCTGTGCCGGTGTTTCACCACCCTCATGAGAACCACATGTGAGATTTTACATGTAGGTTTGGATCTATCTCATTGGAAATCTAACACACTCGAAATGAGAGCTATCTGACTCAAACTCCCTCAGCAGTCAATGGACGGAGAGAGGCCCCTCCACAAGAGCACCTGATACCTTAGGTGGGCTGACTTGTCCTCAGGAGATCACCATCTTCCTTTATTGACTATAGAAGGAGGTTAGGATATTATATCTCTCAAGGTTAGAACTGCACCAGCTAAATACCAGGTGGACAAAATGAATCTATATAACTTTAGGAGTGCATAAATACCAGCCCAAACTCAACTTTTACTGAATTCAGTTTGAATCATGGCATAATCTTCAGTAAGCGAAGCCTCTGGCCTTCATTTGGAAAATTCTGCTACTTCATTCATCACATCAGGAAAAAAAACTCAGTATACTCAGAACTGTTGTAAAAAGAGCAGGATCTTTCCCTGCAAAAATCTCAATCTTTCAAAAATAATCAAGTTTAAAAGTTTGAAGTAACAAAAAAGAAAAGGAAAGTTGACAAGGATAATTTTTAGCCATCTAACTCTAAAGAACATGGAAAAGCCAGAAGCCAAAACAACTAGAATGGAAATAACTCTTGCAGAATAAAACCAGCAAACACATGAACTGCACCATCTACTGGTATTAATCTTGCAGTCTCAGGACTGCAGCAAATGAAAATGAGTTCACCTTGTTAGAGAAAACATCTTTGAACCTAAATAAAAGTGACATATTGTGTGTCACTAATTAAAGCAAGTTACTTACAGTTCTTCCTAGTGTGACTAATACATTCTTTAAGCAAGTCATTGTCTTTGATGTCCCACACTGGATGATCTCTCCAATCACCACAAATGTGTCATCAGTATTCTGAAAAGAGGTGAGAAAAGGGATGGGCAGACATTGTTAGCATGTTACAGGAAGGGAGCTAGAAGGGAAAAAGGTGTCTCTGAGAGGCTAACACACAATAACGAAAGAACTGGGGCATTTAATCTCTAACTGCAAACTTCTTTATTTCATCGCCAAAATCAATAATGTTCACTCTCTTTCCTCTGCACTCTGTTTCCTTGCTATCAACTCGTATTGATCACGTTTTTGCAGAGAGTAATGTGGAATTCAATCTTTTTGCAGGAATTTTTGCTCATCCACTTCCTTTTGACAGAAAGCTTCAGAAGAAATGCTTAAATCTACACTAATGCATCCAATAAGAAGATTAATTAATCGGGGAAAAAAAAAAAAAAGTAAAACTACGTTGAACCTGCAAAACTAAGCATCAAGCAACTGACTTGCAATCCATTGCAAATGGGAAAATTTATGTGGTTTAAGACCGAGCATGTGTTGAAGTGCTTTGCTGGATTGATGCCATTTAATCAAATTAAGTCGTATAAACCTCCAGCACAGCTTAATGCCTCATGTTGCTCAAGAGATTTAGGAGTGAAATGGGAGATTGTTCATACCTTAGCTAAGACATAATGGCAGTTGCCATGAAAATTGAATCTCTTATTATCAAATGTTGTTATGTGGAATCCTCCATCTATATTGCAGCTTCCGGAACAGGGTAGAGAGATACAGCTCCAGTGGCCTCCTTTGCAAGTACTGTACAAAACCCGAAAAGGAGAAGTTAGAATAAATATAGCTTTAAAGGAGCAAAGGTGAGATAGCATCTGCATCTGAATCTGTACAGATGACACTCTCTGTCTTTTTAGCTGGTTATTCGAATACTTATTAAATCCCTGTGGGAGGAAATCTTTTTATTAGGACCTGAGGTTTGAATGTGAAGTTTGAAGTGGGAAGTTTTAATGCCTCTCAGTGAGAGGGTTAACTGCACTGGGCTTCAAGTTAGCTCCTTCAGAAACACTGAGTTGGTCAAGCACAAAATATTTTTCAGGGCCCAAATTGTTTACTTGGCTTTTTAAAGAAAAAAAAAAAACAAACCTCTTCAAGCAGGATCTCGCAACATTTTATGCTACTGATGCAACTGTTCAGCAAGCTGCACATGCAGCACTTCAGCAACTAATTGTGGAGGACCTGAGATAATGAGCAGTTAAAATTCTCAAGAGCTGTGCACAGAAGAGAGCAACCCTTAGCTCAGGCTTTTCAAGGAGTAAGTGGCCAGATGGGACCTATCTAGAGCCCATCAAGTTCACTCCTCAAAACCTGCAGTTTTGAGGAACTATGTTCTGAAAACATAGTAAATATTCAATCCAAAGGGGTTTGCAGAACATCTGGCCTACCCCACCATGCACCACAGCACATTTCATTCCTCACTATAGTAAAGGTTAGGCCTATGGTCAAGCAACAATGCTCAAATAACAAATATAACTATTTATTCACTTGGTGGATATCAGAGTAAGAAATAAAACTGTTTTGAGAATAATTTACCTGAGGTTTTATCACCTTTCACTAGTGCAGAGCAGAGATGGGTTCAAGCTACGGGGTTTTTTCTAAATCAAATCATTCTCAAGGATCAGGACTTTTGAGGATCCAGGCCTTGAAAGAGCCTTTTGTAGATATAGAGGTGGTTGGAAATGTAACTTATTAACACGTTGTAACTCCTTGCCTCACTTTAGCAGCCAATGCCTCTGAACTAACCAGGAAAGGGTCTCATTCTTCTGCATTCTGAAATCTTAAGCTCATTTTTTGTTGTCTTTTCCAAACAAGGGTGGTAACTACGTGAAGTTGAGGAACACCTCTAAGTTTTCCTGTACTGTTGGAATTCAGATCCAGGTTTTGCATTATTAAGACAAATGTTAGGAATAAGGAGAAAAAAAAAAAAAAAAAAAAAAAAAAAAAAAAAGAAAAAAGAAAAAAAAGAAAAAAGGGAGAAAAGAACAGAACGCAATTCATCAACACTGAAATAAATGCCTCTGCCTTGTTAGTCCAATAAAGTTCACAACAGTACCAGTTTTGGCAGGCAGTGGAGTAAGTCCCTCCAGATGAGTAGACTTTGCCTTGAAACATACAGGGGCAGCTGTCTCTGGGGATGCATTTTTTGCCACCGAGGTCATCAAGGATAGTTCCTGTTCAGAAACATTGGCTAGTTAATATTCCTTTGATGAGTCTGAGAAATATCGCTAAGGAAGATTAGAGTAAGGCAAAAAATCTGGAATATTCAGCATTTCTGTGAATGAATGAGATATGTTTTAAAGAAAACACCACACCAGGCCCTTTCAGGTGTCAATCGCTTGGCAACTTTTCTTACTACAGCTCTGTCATGGTTTAGCCCCCCTCAGCAGCTAAAATAGCACACAGCCACTCACTCCCCCTATCATCACGCCCCCCCCCAGAATAGGATGGGGAGGAGAATTTAGAAAGAAAAGAAAGCAAAGCTCCTGGGTTGAGATAAAAATAGTTTAAAAGAACAAGAGAGGAAAATAAAACAGAGGTGAAAAACAAACAAACCAACCCCAGAAAATATTTAAACACATATTATACAGTACAATAGCTCATGGTAGATCCCACTGTCTAGTTCCCTCCCAAGTGGCAGGAACCTCCCCTCAGCACAGTTCCCACTTAGTACACTGAGCATAATGTCACATGGGATGGAACAGCCTTTTGGCTAATTTGGGTAAACCATCCCAGCTGTTGCCTAATTAGTAAACTATCCCAGTTGTGTCCCCCAGCCACAGGTGCCACCAGCTCCAGTTCCTCTCCCAGCTCAGGCGAAAATTAACTCTAGCCTAGCCAGAACCAGGACAAGCTCAAATGAAAGCAACGCAAAATCCAAATAATATCTTTTCATATTACTGGAATTTGTCACTGTAAGCAGGATTATCAAGTGCCAGATTGCAAGGTTGTGAGCCAGTTTACATCCTTTTCTAACATAAATGAAGCCCATATCTTAGCCTCTACTTCATGTGCAAACTGACACATGCACATACCCGGCAATGCATCTATATTACGTGCGACTTAAGCTACAGTAAGATCTAGCCTCGTAACAGGGAAGCACCTCACCAGATATCTTCACATTCTTACTATCTAGTGGACACCTCTCCTCTTTCCACATCTGTACCATTTTTTTCTGTTTAGTGCTTAGAAATCTTTCCCTCCCATCCTCCAGTGCCAGGATCTTGAATCTTTAGAGATCTGGTTCTTTCAAGAAGAAAGTTGTTAAGTTATACTAGACGAAACAGTATAGTCATTGGTTTTAGTGTAAAATGTTAAAGAAAAAAAAATGCCGCTAACTGAAAGGGAACAACCTCCCTGTTTCTCCCTTGATATCTGTTAGCCATTGGAAGAAATGAATAGCCTTACCAGGAGGACAGAAGCAGCCATCTGTACATGGGGCTTTACAAATCTTGCTCCTTTCTGGATCGGCACATGTGTCAGCACAGGAGTTTCCACATTCCATGTACTCCATGTTGTTTGGGCATTCCTGATCTGCAAGACCAAATGAAAATGGGATATGTTAATAACGTATTAATTAATAAGAGCTCTCAAATAATTTTATCACTACCCAACTCCTTTCTCCTTTCCCCCATATCTTGTTTGCAAAAGTTTCCATCCAGATGTGTCATGTTTGTTTAACCTCTAAAGGAACTTTTAATGGTCACTTTTACTTCATTTTTTGAGAAAACATTACTGCATGTTATTTCATGTTATTTTACTAGCTCAAGGTTGGCTGAAGCCACGATACAAGCAAAGGACACTGTAATCATTTATGAAGTGATAATAGTTTATTTTTGCCTGAAGCATCAGTCATTCTGGTGTTAATTTTCTATCCCAATATACACCAGAAGTTTGGGAGAACTACCTGTAGCCTTCCCCCAGATTTACGGTGATTTCCTGCTCAGCAGCTGCAACCACTGAGTATAAAAGCACAGGATAAGCTAAGGACAAACACATTAAACTTCTCAGTGACTTCTTCTAACTAGATGACAACATTTAAAACAAAGCTATTTATGAGTTAACTATGTGTGGTAAAATAAAAAAAAAAACAAACAAAAAAAAAACCTGGATAAAATTTAGCCATAAGGAGGAGGGGGAAAACATTAAGAGATAGTTCTAATTTAAGAAGCAAAATCAAGTTAAATTTGAATAGAAGCTTTTCCATTAACAATATTTCAGTCAAAGTACTTCTACAGGTTGATTCACAATAGTTAACAGAGCTCCTAGCTTTGCCCTGCTGGGATCAGAAATCTACAGATCAGTAGTTACTTACAGCAAAGTTCTTTGGTTCTCCATTCCCCAGGGTCTCCCTTCCTGAGGACACAGTCTCGAGAATACTGGTTTAAAGTGCTGCATATGCAGCTGGAAACAAAATCAGAGTGAGAAGAATTAACCGCGCAGTGGCACATATCCTCAGTGCAGGTCTCTACATAGTCATCAAATGCAACCACTTTGGGGCAGTTTCCAAAACGGGACATGATTTTCTTGCATTTTTTTTTCTGTAAAAAAGAAAAGAAGGAAAAGAAAAGCAATACTTGACATTTTACCAGCTTTCAAGTTTATGGATGCACATACCAATTTTTGATGACAGAATTCATCATCCCTGGAAATGTTGCCCCATCCCTGGAAACGTTCAAGGCCAGGCTGGATGAGGCTCTGAGCAACCTGATCTAGTCAGGGATGTCCCTGCTTCTTGCAGGGGGGTTGGACTAGATGACCTTTGAAGGTCCCTTCCAACTCTAGCCATTCTATGATTCTGTGATTCTAATTCCAGGGTCACAGGATAATTCAGGAGATTAACCAATCTAACTTCCTGTCATGAAGTCCTTTTTCTTCAACTGGAAGCTGTCGTTCAGTTGTGCATTTTCCCACTATCTATTTCTTTAACACTATAATAGGATATTCTTTCAGCTATAAGATCAACATTTTGTTCAGATTCATGTGTAGACTCCTGAAAAATTAAGTTCAGTGCATGCTCTATAATTAACACTTGTTTCAAAACAGTCTCTCCACGGCTGTAGTTCAGGAGGATGTATACTTCTTGGCAACACATACTTACATATTTACTGCATCTATCATCTTCCCTCCTAGGATGTCTTCCAGTGTGGTCATCTGGTCTCACATCAGCACACTTTTCTGATGGATCTTCTACTTTGTGGAAATTCCCAAACTGCCTCGGATGCATTTTATACCCTGCAAAATTCCAAGGTGCCTCTGAGTAACTGCCTGCAATTCTTTTAATCAGTTAACGGATTATGAAAATGCACTTAATCTTTGGGCTCTAAGGCAGTATGCTCTTCACCAAATGCCCAAATTTAACCACAGCATCCACATTGTAGAGGATGACAGCCTGGTACAACTTCTGTTGACCTAGAGCCAGGAATCTGGCACACTTGGATCAAGGGCTGCTGTCAGGCTGGGCATTTATAATCATGAGACTCTTCACCTTTCTCTCACACCTCATCACTTCCAAAGACTTCTATTTATTGTGAGTGTATTTGATCTTACAGGGTTTGGTATATGCATGTGTAATGGTCATACGTTTTAATTTGCCTTCTACAATCACAACCAAAAGTACAGCCTTAGGTTCATATGTTTGTAATAATCTGGAAATCTATTACTTTTTACAGGCTAGAGAAGATGGGAAGAGGGAGCAGGAGGAAGACAGGCACAAAATACATACATGTAACCTTTATGCTAGCTAGAGGGGTGCATTTTCCCAAGGCATTACCAGAAACTTCACCCTGGATGTGAGAAATCCTTCTGGCAAAGTTTGGAATTTATATACTTTTATGGAGAGTACACATAAATTGCCATTCTCTGATTTTATTTTTTTTAAAGGTTTAATAGACAGACTTCTGACTAGGTTTATTATCCTATACTGGCTCGATCCTTTAACTAAGTGTAGGCCTGAGAGAATGACTTCCACAAAAGCATTGTTTTCAGGTGCTTTACTAACAATTTTTCTGGAAACAGAAGCCTTTCTAAAGTCCTGAGCTCTTGGACCCGTGTGACTTGCCAAGGATCTCAATTGACATTAAATAATATAAAGAATAATGTTTCAAGAAGGGCTGTTCCATGTAGAAATGGGATTTTTCTTCCTGATAACTTTTTTTTTTCCTCAAGAGAAAATAATCTGAAAGTGAGAAGACATTTTGGACCTTTACATGCAGTGTATCTTAGCCTGGCCAGGCAGACTGACTGCTGCCAGCTCAGCCCAGAAAGAAGGATGTTTTCAGAGCAGAAAGAAAGGACGTGGGAGGCCACCTGGTTCCCGGGTGTGGGAACCTGTTTTCTGTGGAACCAGATGCATGAAAGAAGAGCTTGTTTTTCTTTGAGCAGTGTTTCTCAGTAGCAAACTGATTCTTCAGAAAATTTTGAACCAGCCCTAGTTTTTACCGATTGTGTTTGTGAAGGGCAGAAACATGACTTAGATGCATCCAAAAAGCTTAATACGAAATATGAAAATTAATCCCAACCTATCACTACAAGCGACATTTTTAATCAAATCTCAGGTTTGTTTCTGAGTGGGTGAGGTAGATGACAATATTTTTATGGTGACTTAAAAAGTCCAGGTATTACATAAAGGGATTATGTTATAACTTTGGCTTCAGTCATGCAGCTAGCACCCCAGGATGTAGGTTTCCTTCCACTCATACAACCTGTTACCGGATTGTAGCCTCAGCTGTTTGCCGTGTTGGCCTCTTTCCAGTTCAGCGCAATATCTGAAGGTGTCAGTGGATGGCACCACGGTTTCTGCAAAGATGCTCAGTGAAACCTCTCTGGCTCAGTGATGACGCTTTCGTTTCATTACAGAGGCAAAAATAATCACACTTGACACCCAACTGCAAAATTATGAAAATGGAAGGACAGAAAATGCACTGTGTTTCGTTTGAGACTACAAGTTTCTTAAAGTTTCCAGGAAAACCTGGCAATGTTGCCTTATGATAGCCATGCAATTAATTTGGGTCAAAGAAGTTTGAGACTCTGCAAACAGCAGAAGAAACCAAATCATCCCAGAACCTCTTAAAATACATCTCCTGTATACAGAAGTGTTGATGTATTTCAGAGTGTCTGTCAGGAAATCTGAAACTACTTAGGGGAAACAGGTATCAAGTTTCACATCACCTATTAACAGTTCTGTTCTATGTGAAATATGCTGTATTGTATATGTCCTGAAACCAGGACAATGGCCTACCATCCAAAATCAAATCATTCTTCTCTTTGCCATCATAGTTCCCACATAGGCCACATATCTTCCCTTTATATGTTTCTTCCAGGTCCAGCTACAAAACAAAAGGAAAGAGGAAACCCAAAGTTTAAAGGCTTTTCCCACATCAGCAGCATATATTACAAAGTGGTTCACAACAGAAAAGCACAACAGCAGCAATGTTCATTATCAATTTGTAGCAGTGGCTTTTCTGTTACAAACCTGCCATAAAACTTACCTGCAGACAGGCTGAATTTAAACGGGAAGACAATCCTCTAGCAGTTGTCATTCTTAACTACTAAAGAGCTAACGAAAGCATGCTGAATACTGGAGCAGTGTCTCCTGGTATAGAGACACTGGTATATAGACATGTGGTACTTCTTGCAAGGCACCAGAACTCCACTCTGGGTAGGTCAGATAACTCCTCTGATGCTGGATGCCATGAAATAGCAGCTTCTGGTCAGTTTTTTTCTGTATCTAAGGCTTTTTCTAGTCCATAGGCTAAATGGAAAACTTCATAATATTTCTAGGAGTTGGTCTGTCTGGTGTAACTTGTTCTGCCCATATTCAGGGGCAATAAAGAGCCAGGTTAGTACATTATTACCTTGCTAGATAGAACTATTACACCTAATCACTCCTAAATGCTTGGAGAATAGCGCTGGTATCACTCAGGTTCACCAAAAAATGGCAGTGCTTTTTCTACAAGTGTATCACCCTAAAATTGTGTGCACTCTGCAGGTGGTGCCTCTATTACTTCAGGTATTAATCAGTACAGGGGAAGTGGGGAAGCAAATGTCAATTGATTGCTTCCTGACTTTTTTCTCTCTGTTCACCTTCCACCCTCCCTCTGTCTCTCTGGACTGCAAAACATGACACACAACTTTCGTTTATGTAATCTCAGTTCTGATTGTGGAGGATAAGTGTTCACACTCAAAACTGTAAATACATTGTTGCAGAAGAGGATATTTTTGGGTGGATGTATAGAGGGGAACTCCCGCATAGCAAGACTTTGGAATGAGAGAGGTCGAGTCCCGAACTGGGCACACAGACTAGTTTCCCACCCAAGATGTGCACCAAGACAGAGGGTAACTAACGAGTCAGAGCTGGAGGAACTACCTGTGCCGCTGCCAGTGCTCCGTGGAGGAAGCAGATAGCTACAGAAGTGCTATCTCCAGGGTTAACAGTGACACGTTTGTCACGTAATATTAGTTGGGAATGCCTGAGGGTTGTGATTTCATGCCCCTGCCCCACGAAACTATTAGCTAGTTTTCTATGTCCCTATCAGCTTATGGATACAGTGACACCTCCCTCCCACAATCTTTCATATCAACACAGTGCCTGCATCCAGCTCTGCTTTTCATCATTCATGAGGTTCACCAAGAGAAAAACGACTAACTGGCTATTCATACTAGGAGAGTGTCAGCCCAGTTCCACTTGAGTGTCAGGCCCAGCTTGGATGTGACTTGGAAGTAAGCACAGGTGTCCTCAATCAGGATGCTCTTTAAACTGAAGGGCATCGGGATCCTGGAAATTGAAGGGAACAAAACAGATTGCATTGAACAAAAGACTGATGAAATCCTTTCAGAGACAGTGGAAGAAAAACTAGAGTCAAAAGGAGCTGTATAAGCCATGGAGACATTCTTTTCAAGGTCAGCCTTCATCCACACAATGCATTAAATTTAGATAAGATCAACTTGTCCACTGTGACCTTTTACCAATCTTAATCCACAACACAATATATTTTGGTCAGGAGTGTGTCAATACCACATTAGCCACTTGACTGATACCAATACAATTCTGCTTGTTTACACATCCTGAGGACCTAACTCAAAAGGTTATAAGGAGCAAGATCAAATACTGGGAAAATGGCGCTCCACATGAGGATACTGCAGGTTCTCAACATCCCTCCAGGCGTTCCTTGACATTTGGAATCCACAGAGGTGTGAAAAGAAGCCTGTTCTGTTCCTCAGGTACCGATGCGACTCTGACCTATATTACTTTTTCATCTCACCAAGACAATTACTGTTCATTTTCCCAGGGTCTAAAAAACTTAGAAAATGGCTAAAAGGTAGGAGATTTCTTGCCCCTTTGATTCAGAAGATAAATCTGGGCTTTGCTACTATAATTACAACTGAGTGATGTTATTCTATATTTGGTTGTGTCCAAAAGGCTGTCAAGAGAAGACAGCCCATATGCTTGCAATTTTCTCTCCCACAAGATTGTGAGGGTTTTTCCCAGAGTCAAAGCTTGCCTTGGCCTTTCATACCTATATGCTGGGAGCAGGTCACTGCATTTTTCATGAAAATTGTGCCTAACTTTCAGCTACTGTTGCATATGACTTTTTACTTACGGAATATTTTTACACTTCTGTTTGCAGTTTGGTTTCTTGTTCATTTCAGATTGGAATTAAACGTGTGAATTTTGACTTCTGAAACTTCTGTCTTTTGTGTGGGAAGTTTCCAAGGCAAGCTGTGATCTGCAAAGCAGTGCAATTTTCTAGGCTAATCTATCTGGAAACAGAAAACTTTTTCTAAAAGGACCATCTGTTCCTGCATAGCAAAATGCAATATTAGGGTTAGTACCACAGAAATAATATTTGAGACAAAAATACAAAGTTTCTACAGAATCAAATCCTTCTCTAAATAAAGTGTTAATTTTATCTCCTTCCCTCCACCTCTCCCTCCCAAATCAAAGTAACATTAAGGAAACCTACACCTTCTGTTTTTATGATATACACATTGCTTTTGGCTTCACATGTTGGTGTTGATCCCTGGGAGATGTAGTTTATGTGCTTCTTGCCTCCTCCACCACTATGGGGTGGACTCTTCACGATACCCTGTTCAAAGTACTGATAAACCCATCATACACAGCCATTTGCATCTCCGCAGAACAGGACCACATTCTAGACAGATCACCTGTTGCTAATAAAAAACTGCTGGAGAAGAAAACAACACTATGGTGTTTACTCACTTGTTCCCGTTCACTGTGATACCTGTCTCCTTCACCTCCAAGATCACTCCATCAATGGTGACAGTGAAGTAGATCAGGAAGCTATTCTTGTCACTGCGCCTGATTTGGATGTTGAAGTCCTGGTAGCTGTCATTGCAGTGTGAAGCGAAGACATATGTACAGGTTCCAGGAAAAGTGAACTTAACATGATCAAATGTATGAAAGTGGAAATTGCCCCAGGTGGCACATTCACTCCTACTGACAGTAGACACCTGGACTGAAGAAAGAGTCATAGGAGGGGATCTTAGAAATTCACCCCACATGAGGTATTTTGCTTTTTTTTGTTGAAAAGCATTAAAGGAGAGATTTTCAAAGGGAAAAGGAAGATACTAGCTTGTGTAGAAGGCACTCCTCAGCATTTACACCATAGACACATTTACACTGTAGATATCTAAACCGAAGTGAGGGGAATCTCATCCTAGCTACCTAAAACTCTTTTTTACTTTTGAAATCCTGCTTCTTAATACAGGCAAGACTTTGGTCGAAAGTCTTGAATTGAGTCCCTTCCAGGAGATATCACAGGTGGCATGACTCTTCAGCAAAATGGCAGTCACTGATCTCAGCAGTTGAGGGTGCCACCAGCTTCAGCAGTCAGCTCAGAGCTACTTGTTTTTCATCTCAATCAAAACTCATCTCTTGGACCTCTGAGTTGTATCTCTGTCGAAGGTATTGATACATGCTTTAAGTGCCTATCAGACATCACTTCAGAAAGTAGTTTTCATACCACTGAGCTGTACAAAGCCAATATGAATCACCTTGAATTAAATAAGACTTGCTTGCTAAAAAATTCTTTTATTATTTCTTGTAGGCCCGTCTGAAAGAATGACAAAAGTAAAATGGGCAAATTTCTTTGTGATGTTTATGTAGCACATTTAGGAATATCAATAGCAACATCCATCACAGATCAAATTTAAAAAAGTCATTAATGTACTCAGTGAAATCTAAAATATTATTGAATATTCCTACCTAAGAATCAGCAGGGGAACACTGAAAAATTCAGATCTTGATGAAAATGCAGATGTGTAGAAATGTGCAACACAAACTCAAGTGCCAAGGAGTCCTTATAGAAACAGCTTTTTAAAGGGACTCTAATTTGCCATAGTTTTTTGCACCACTAAAATGGAGTAGGGTAACTTAGCACTTTTCTACATGTACATTTCTATACACACATTTCTACAATGGTGAGGGGGAATGAGAAAGTTTGGCTATTCTTGAAAGGGTAGCTGCTAGAATTACTAAGACAGTGATAACTGTCACATCAATTGTTTGTATATTAAGCAATTGGGAAAAGTGTAAGACATTCAAAACTAGACCAGGGGGTAACAGTGCAGTAGACCACAAAAAAAAATGTGATTACCCCTAATGCAGAATTTCATACTGGTCAATCAAAATACTTAAATGATTGACATTAAGGATGAAAATGTACAGTGTTAAACAGTATCTGGCATGCCTACAGCTCTTACATGAATATGTTACACATTTTCATTTGACAATTCTATTTGTCAACTATGTAGAGCGATATGTGAGCAAAAAATCCGAGAATTAGATTTTTTTCTTACCTATCTGAACTGGTTCTTTGCCCTTACAACAACTCCAAATTAGACAGAAGATCCAAAATGACCTCCCCTTCTTTATTTCCATCTTGCCATGAAGCAGTAACTTGAAAATCCTTCCAGGGAAGTGTTTTTTTCTCGGCTTATAGGCAGATTTTTATAGTCCAGGAATTTGGCATGAGAACAAAACATCAATGGCAGGGTCCCTGAAAGGTGGAGCTTCATTCAGTTTTGTTTCAGTGGTTCATGTTTAGCACCCAGCAACTTCCTTTCTTTCAGACAAGACAACTATTCAGTTCTCTCATGCTTTACGTGGAGACAGAAAGCTGTCCTTTCCTTATTTCCTCCCACTCCCCACCCCTACAGTGTTGCTTTTTCTTTGGCAGCAATATTTTTTCTTTCTCATAACATCTGATTAGTAATAAGCAATCTTTGCCCTCTTTCAGAGCTTTTCTCTGGCTTGCTTATTAGCACAGTCCCCTAGCTCAGAAAAAAAGTGTTTGTTGTCTCTGCTAGCTTGATGGCGACTTCTAACACTGAAGCAAAAAATATTGTATGGTCAGGAATAATATATGGTTTATTTAGAGCAAAAACTTTTGGCAGGAGGGCAACGTCCTTTAAGAAGTGTATCCAAAATATCTACTGCTTCAACAGACCCAGAATGACATTAGTCCACAAAGTGCGAACTTCTCACCTCTATCACACAAATGTGATTTAATCGCACCGGTCAGATATGGGAAGCTAATTTATTCTTCATGTGCACAGAGGTGGTGGTTTCTCCAAGCAGCACAAGGAAGCAGTTCCCAAGTCCCAGCAAAATGTAGACCACAATTAATTCCTTCACCTCCTAAATTACGCAGCTACAAAAGGGTCTCTTGGTTCTACCAGAGTGCTTTAATACCCTGTCACATACCCATAAACAATCCACCTGGCTCAGTCATGAGCTGATCTATGTTCCACTGTAGGATGACTCTTAGATATCCTGTCACAGATGTTTGATGTCAGTAATTTTAAGGTGTCTTTTAGAGATTTACTTGTTCTGTTGGCACAAGCTGTCCTAGCACTGCTTCACCTTATTGGTGCTGTGGGTGAACTGCCTCTGATACAGAGGAAGCCTCTTACCTAGTCCCAGCAAATCAAACGTGTAGCAGACTTTTCCACATTTTCACCTGCTCCATGCCCCTTTGGGAATACACTAATAGCAGAACAATTGCAAGTAGTAGGTAGGCACAAATACAGTTTGACTTAGGTTTCACCCTTGTTGCAAGTCTTCAGGTCAAGTCTGTCCATGCACTCACTGGGGAATATGCATGCCCTTTTACCTGGTTGACAGAGAGTAAGCTGGTCTTTGAGAACTGTGTCTTGCTCACTGCTTTACAAAGCTTTCTAGCATTTACAAAGTTAAGTGTCTTAAAGCTGGCCCTTTGCTTCTTTCAGCTGCTCCCACTGCACAGTTAGGAGCTGCTTGCTAAGTGGCTTCCAGAATTGCAGGTGCCAACGTCTGCCAGATTTGCTGCTGCTGTTGCTCTCAAGAAAATCCTGTGCTAGCAGGCGAGAGCATTGTGCAGTGTATGAAACATGAGTTCATGTTACCCCTTTCCCACTGTCCGTGCCCCATTAATTCCATTGTCACTCACACTTGAGGCAGGGCACTACTGGAAGGTAAAGTCTGTTCTTGAAGCCTTGCCATTTTGGCTGGAATACAGATCCAACAGACTTTACGGCACCACTGATGGAAGTAATAGGTTTCTGCTGTTTTTCCTTTTAATCTCAATGCATCTTCCCTGCTGATCTCCACCCAAACAGTTACAAAGTAAACCAGCAGAATATCTGGTAGATAAACCAAACCACAAGTACATAACATTGTAGATATGAGGATGATCTGTAATCAAATACGGTGCAATAGTAACGCTCAAATTTAGCAGATTCCAATGGTAACTTTCAAATTGAGTTATTGTTCAGGCCACAGAACAGTGTTAACAACAGGTGTGGGGAAAGGCTGCAGAGCCCAGGAGAAAAAGCACATAGATCAGTAGGCCACAGACACTGACAAAGAAAGCTTAGTTGAGGATAAAGATAGAAAGATGAAATGTATTAATTTTCCCAAATCAAAGCTAGTGTCAAAATCCAAATGCAGAACTTTGTTAAGATAGAGTCCTTTTTCTCTTAATCATGGTACTCTTCCTTTTCCATTGCCATCTAGGCAAATAAGGTACCTATTTCACTCATATTGCTGTGGAAGTAGAAAGAGGAATAGGACTCTAGGAGTACGAGTCCTGATCCTAGAAAAAAATCCCTTTATTCCCAGTGGGCAGTACAAAAGCAGGAGGAACCTGCTATGAACTACTTGCCAAAGATACCCTTCAGGTTGACAAAGATATGGTGAGGCTGACCACTGCAACTCCCAGACCTTTGTCTTCTATGTGTGGGGTGGTGGTTCAGGGGCATGCCAGGGTGGGCAGGAGGGATGAGCTAAGGCGTGACTTTCCCCTGCAAGCCCCACTTAGCACTTAGTGGCCTGGTAAGAACACGAACAGCACATGTTAAAACTCTGTCCAAGGAGCAGACAGAATAAAACAAATAATCAATTGAACCACCACCCATTTACGCTCTACTCAGCAGAGAAAGTAATTTCAGTCATCTGTGATCCTCCCCTGACAAAAGCAAGAGCACATCCCTTCCTACTCAGAGAAAGCGGAAACCCAGTCCTTTTGCTCTGTACCTAGCCATTTTCTTACCTCTGCTTTTTTTTTGTTCTGTCATTTTTGCCATTCCTTTGCCATTTCTTGGGGAGCAGAGTTCCTGTCAGTGACTAATTAGAGCTGCTGCTTTTGGCTTCTTCACAGAGAGTGCTGGCTACACTCCTTAGAAATCATTGGATGCTTCAGTCCTCTGCAATGATTTCAGGGCTACTGACAGGAAAAGGATATTTGCATTCAAATGAACTTTTTATATTCAAGTGTGACAACACTGAGGTTTTCAGAAGAAAAACATGGTAGCTTTTCTGAAGGAAATTCAAACTGACAGGGAACTTGTGATATGTTGATCACTTACCATTGAATCATTGCTATTGCAGGCACGCAAGTTATAACTATTCCCCCTGCATTGACATACTAGGATTAATAACTCTTCCATATATTGGGCCCTGCAGCATAAGAGGTCTTCACTCAGCTGCAGCTGTACTAGCAAAAAGAACAATTCCTCTTGGCCCCTTTACAGCCCATTTCATGGATCATTTGCCATTAAAGGGTATGTGATTTTCGTAAATACAATAGGTAAATATTAACTCAGCTTCTTTATCACCACTGACTCACTGGAGATAAATCGTCACAAAGCTAATGTAATACACCAGTGACTCACATCTCTTTTTGTTTTTTTTTTGATACAAACTTGGTAAAGAGGCACTCAAAATGGGGGCATCTGGTGGATTAATACCATTCATAGCCAGTGACTATACAGAAGCCTGGTAGTTGCACTTGTACCATACCCTTCTGTCAAAAGGTGATCCCATATGTACTGTAAAGTGTCAAGGCTACCAAGATTTTTGTAACACACCATCCTGGGTCAGCCCAAGCATCGGTGGGGTTTAGCCTGGAAATTCTCTAACATTCCAGTTTATTTCAGGCAAAGCTGATACTGCTTCTTAAAATGTATCTACTATAAAATGCTGTTTCACAAGCACTGCCTAGATAATAATTCTAGAGAAATGCTGTTAGCATGTTAGCTAGGAAGACAATTAATTGGATTTGGTGTCAAGCCTTCTTGTGCCGATAATTCACATGATAAAAACATTGGAAGTGAATTTGGCAAAATATTTTACATAACTGATGGTTACAACACTATTTTGCACATCCTAAATTGCTAGAAGAATTCAAGAACAACAGGGATTATATTTTTATCCTTGGTGTAATCCCACAGAATTTAGGAAATCCACATCAAAGATTTATTTGATTCATCTGATTTGAATCCACCACACAGTTTGAAATGGCTGGCAGTATGTATAAGGTGATCTGTAACAGGCAGATGAAAAACAGGGAATGGATCTCTGTTATTAATTGTCAATGAAAATACATGAAGAATGCTTTCAGGTTTGGTTTTTTTTTTTTTTTTGATAGGAGACGGTTGCGTGTTTTCTTACATTTTGCCTTAGCATCAACACAAAGCCCATTAACCTCTCATCTTGCCATAGGCTTCCCTGACTTTTCCTGAACTGATTAGTTCATTAGGGCATCAGTTACTCCTGTTTGCAAGGAATCACCTCAGATACTCTTTTCTAATTTTTTTTTTTTAAAGAAGATGTAGAACTTTCAAAATCCACATACAAGGAGTAATGACATGGCTGATTGGTGTTTGTGCACACAGGTCTCATTGACCTACTGGTACTTCCTCACCTAAGAAAGACTCGCTGCATAGAAAGCCATCTCGTCAGGAGATTGGGCCCTTGAGTTTTTTCTACTGGAAAATTTTTTTTTTTAAAACTCTTCCTGGTGAAAAATATGGAGTAGAAGAGCAGAGGGGAAGGACATGAACATTCTACTTTAAGAATTACAGTTTTATGGGTTTCAGGCCAGAGCAGATTCCACCCCTTTTTTTTTTGAAAAGCAATTTCTTATTTCATGGATGCCAAGAAAATTCAGAAGAGGCCACTGCATATTTAACACCAAAGTCTGTATAACTCTGAAATTATGTGAAATTACATACCCAGTAACCATGTCCACCATGACTGAAAGTTACTGCAAGTCAAAAGAAAGGCAGAGAGATGGGACAGAGAGCAGCTTGAGGTGAGCAGCCAAGCAACTTTGGCCTGTTTCTTTTTCCTAAGTTTGACTTATACTATGTCCCTATTAAGGACCTGATCTAAAATTGTCCGAGCATTTCCACTAGACTCATGAGATTGTGATGTTTCCAACATGAATCCTAATATTCACAGTAAGCAGCTAACTTTTCTGTGTCGTCCAAGTTTCAGAGCTTTCCTTGCCTTGAATGCTGTAGCCACTAAAACCAAAGCAATTTTCTAGGTGGCTAAATACTAATTTTCTTTTAAACTCAAATGACTACCCAAAGAGAGGAAAAACAAGACAAATGGGGCCACAGTCTTTCCCCAGGCCTCTGCTTAGCATGTTGCAGAAGTTAGAATTATCCACCCAATAGCTAGCTGCTCTTACTGTGCTGTGTTTATCAGGCTCTCTGTGTCTTTGAGAAGGAGAAGAATGAGCATACAGCTCCCATAGATGCTGAAAAACAAAGTGCAAGAAGTGCTCGGCTACACTAGTCCAAAGGAATGGACTATTGAAATTTCACTGCTGTGTCAGGTCACAGGCACTGCGTAAAGCCACGTTCCTTGATCACAGTTCCTGTTGCCTTTTGTTACTGCCTAAAAGAGAGCTGCATGAGGCAAAGGTGCTTCTTCTCAACTCCAGCTCTCCCATACTTTACTATATGTCTGCCAAACAGGGTAGTTGCATGTCTGTTGCTTCACTTAGAATCTGAGGTTTCTTCTCTAGCTTGCTCCCCACATGCTAATCTTTGCATGATTTGAAAATCCGTGAGGCTTCTCCTATCATTAGGTCAGACTGAGATTAACAGCCTTGGTATGCTCAGGCAGTAGCTTCTTCTATGTGTGATGATCAGCATTTGTGTGACTAACTGAATTAGCCTGTCAGGATTAGTCCTTCTGTTTAGCCTTCAAAGCAAATGAGAAAGTTTTCACCTGTCGAATATATCACATAATATGATATAACCAGGAACATATTTCCAAGCTACTTCTTACAAGGTACTCTTTGCAGGGGTAATTGCTTGTTACTGGATGATTCTGGAACTAAGGAAGTTCAATGGCAGTTGGGAAAACCCATTTTGTCAAACATGGAAAGGAGCTCAGCCAAAAGCACAGTAAAAGGTGATGTAAAGTGTTTTCTGTCTTTCAACCATTCTGCAACAAAAAGATGTTCTGATATGGAAGCTGTTGCATTGAAGCAATATAAAAAAATACATTATGAGTTCTACTATGTTTGGTGAGTTTCCTTAAATTCTTGGAGTAAAGAAAAAATGACAGTGGTGTTTTTAACTGTTTTAGAGACAAGTTTGTGAAAGGAATTCAAGCATTTTGCATGTCAATGCTGGAAAACTGGAACATTAAATGAAGTCCAGTTTGAACATATCAGATTCGAAAAGGGTGATGCTGAAAAAAAGACTTACAGGATTTTCTACATTAGTGATGGGAATATGGCTTACGTAGCCTAGTTGGAAGTTAGTCTGGGAGGTTCTTTGTGGCAGCATGAGAAAACTGAGTTAATTTAGGAAATTTAGCCTATGAAGAGGGCTGCTTAACTTAAAGAACTTGTTCTGTTTTAAAATAGCACTACCCCTCAAAGCTTCTGCTGGGAGATGAAATTTCAGAAACTATATATCAATGTTACAGTTATGTACATGTATTTTAGTTTTTGTGGGACCTAAAGTTCACAAGAATTTTCTTTCCTATGATCTTTACTTAGTTCATAAGTCTGTTTCTGCCTCTTTTCCCACTATCTGAGTTTACTTTGCTACACAAGTTCAAACAGTGTATAACAAGCACACATTCAAACAGTGTATCACAAGTAACTGCATGATTATTTACTTAGGGCTTTGCCATTGCTGAAGTCCTTTCATTAGGGTTTATGTGCAGAGTTGCATGTGCTTGGTTCGGTGAAATGTGGTTTAACAAAGTACAGTCCAACAGTAAACATACTGAAAATTTTATCTTACCCTTCTTCTCCTACAGCATAAAATGATGTTATAAGACATAGTTAAATTACTAAACAAGGTAGTTATTAGATCAGAAATCCCTACCTTGTATTATTTTGGGAAGGATTCTTCTTGGTTTGCATGTGTCTTTTTTCCCCTCTTCTGAATCCCACCTGCCTCACCTCAGATAGCAACAGTGCAACCAAGGCAATATTCCATATTACTAACAAGCATTTTCCTTCCTGCCCCTGGTGTTCTCAAAAAAACTTATCCAGTAACGGTTCATAAACCAACTATGCTCACTTTATCAGCAAATCTTCTGAGAACTCCTTTTTAACTCTGACGAAAGTTCTCACTGTATTACTGTAAAGTCATATGAACAACACTGAGTTTCCAGCGCATCTCCAGGTAATTAGGAAGAAATTGTCTAAGCTTCAAACTACCTTGGAGAAGACTACAAGTGGGAATGAAACCCATGTAGTTCCACAGATAAGGTGCACGCCACAATCATCTTGATTCTAGGGAAGCATGTAACCTACCATAAGGAAGGCTCAGGGTGCATGTAAGGGAATACTTGTGTATATCCCCTCTAAATGGCCCACAATGTACTACGACAATGAGCTTTTTCTTTTTTGCTTATTAGAGTGGGCAAGTGTGTCAAGAGCTGCACTGGAGGCCCTCTGCTACAGTGCTCTGTACTTGTGAGGCAACAGTACCCTCCCTGAGCTGCAGCCAGCACACTCAGGTTTGCTCCTGCGTCCGGCAGTGGTCACCTACAGCTAGCTCTATGCCTGTAAGACTGCAGCTGACTGGGAAGGATTTGCTTGAGTTTCCAGCTGCCTCAAAGGAGCCTGCACCTGAGGCAAAGACTCAAAATCACAGCCTCTGCCAACCAAGGCAATAATTATGCTACAGGTAAATCCCAGCTCCAGCCTGCACTTGGGAACTTCAGCCTGCCTGCGTCTGCCCTTCCTTCCCTTAGGGAAAACTGCAATAAGGCCATGATATGTTTTGGTTTGATTTGGTTTGGTTTGGTTTGGTTTGGTTCACCAGAATATCCAAGCAGGTTCAAGCACTTCTTTGAGGGCCTCAGGGACATGTTCAAACCCCATGCTTAGAGGAACTCTACTCATCCCTTGCTTAGGGATAATCTGAAAAATTGAGGCCAAACCAAGCAGCTCTTGGAGAGCAAGAGCTAGGACGCTTGCCTTTGGTGCCTTCAAGGGCTGTGTGGCTAGAAGTCCCACTTGCCTCCCAAGAAGGCTGAGTAACTAAAATGAAAACTGCTAAGTAACTGGAGATAAAAAAAAAAAAAAAGGAACAAACTGAAAAGAAACTCTTTGCCATCAATGAGAACAGGAGGCTAGACAGAAAGTCTAAGAGAAGATGAACACAGCACTCAGGCATGGAAAAGTGATAGTATTTTAGCCACTTGGCCACCCAGCTGAACTCTGCTGGGGCTCTTGCTACTGGTCTCTTTTTGTTAGACTCCAGAAGACAAAGAAATTCCTGGAGAATGGAGTCATTCTTGGAGAACAGAGAGAGTCAAGCCCATTCCCTTCTAGCACCTATGCTTTTTATCAAGCTGTTGGTGCTCCTTGCAGTAGGACCTGTCTGGGAGACAATGGGATCAGAATGTTCCACCATCTCCTCTGAGGCCCTTAAGGGCTGATATTGCCTTATGAGAGACTTATTCTGTTTGTCCTCTGTGTTTTCCAAATTAATCTCTGATTGCAATCTGCAGACCCAACAGCTCGTGCTTAAGAAATAAAAAGGCTCCATGCAATCAGGTAGGACAGGTCTCTATTTACTTACTTCCAAGAGGGTTGTGGGAAGGAGCAAAAGTGCTGCCCACTGTCACTACTTCTCTCTTTTTAGTGATACACAGTTAGAGCTTCTTTCCTTCCTTTCTCCCCAAAAGACTGTTGTGGATTTCTCTGCTGGAAAAAGGTTAATCTGTTCAATTTTGTCATCCAGTTCCAACGGAAATACATGTGCGAACTGAACTGCAAAGTTCTAAGGTGACTAAGAGTGCAGAAAGGTGTGGAGGTTTGGCACGTACAGTTTGACCTGGAACTGCCAAGCACTTGTAAATAAGAATTCTCTGACAGCGCCCGTTTGGGAGCCTGCTTATGGGCAGCACTGACCCAGCGCCAGATCTGAAGGGACTGCTATAATCAAGAGCACTGTAAGGAAAACCACCCTGTGCATGCATGTAAATTCCTGTCAGAATAATTTTTTTTTCAGTACTTATTAAGAGCACACAAGTGTCTGTGGGGAAATAGCAGCATTCATTCTACTCAGATGTAAAACCGTCTACCCGATGAAGTACAAACTCCCTTTTGGAGCCAGCTTGCTTTTTTTTTTGCGTCTGAAGTAATTTTACATTCTTAGCCATAGAGTGCCCTGCAGTGGCGAAGCCAAAACGTGCAGCCTTACTGACTTACATAGGATTTTTTAACTTCCATATTTATTTAGTTTGTTCATCACTAGAAGGAACAGGAAGAGCTCGTGCAAGCTATGGAACAAACAAAAAAAAAATTGGCAAGGGAGATTTTAGTCTTCAGTGTAAAAACATTATGTAGCAAAATGCTGTTACTCACTTGGAATATTTTATCTCTTTTTCATAGGAAACCTTGTATCTATTTGTCTCCAGAAGCTGTTTGCTGACTTCAGCCAAATTTAACTGCAAAAACGAAGAGCTCAAAGACAGCTAAATGTCAACAGATTTTGAGAAAACTGTTTTTGCAAACAAGTCAAGAAAAAGCATGGCTGCAGTGTCAGCACAGAAATTGTTAGACAACAAAGAATCCAGGGAGAAGAGTAACCTTGTAAATGCCCCAGGAGAAAAGTGTCAGTCACATCTCACAATGAACATAGAGATAGAAATCCTTAGAAATCCATACTAAAGCAGAAACCAGGCTTCATTAGTTCTGGAGCTGTCTTTGTACACTGACAAAACTTCCTTCTTCTTAGATCAGCTAGCTCTCCCTCTCCACGGAAATTAGCTCTCTAATCATAGCATTGTAAAGCTGCAAAACTTCTGGAGTTTCATTTTCTGTGCATTCCTACCAGTATCTGCATTCTAAGCCACAACACGTTTGGCAGGGCTAGTAGTATCACAAAATTATGCTACCGATTCTTTAGGTAGCAAAATGCTTATATTCTGGTTGGCTGTGGCTCAAGCAGTTACTTCAAGTTCTCAGAAGGATAAAGCACAATTAGTGTTGTCAACAGAGACAAGATAATAGCAATAGCATTTTTCACACATGACAGAAGGTGTGGATTACCCTCATTGTACTTCAGATGATTCAAAAGATACATCCATCTCTCAACTCATGTCCTTCCTTCAGCTCCCCTTACAGTAAGGTCAGACAAACAGGTGCTTTAGAATGCAATTCAGCTAACCTCCTTTGGATATGTCCTTTGTTGTGAGACAAATGAATGTCAAAAATGGCTATTTCTCTCCATTTCCTGTAGAGGAAGCCTAGGATTACTAGCTCAGAGACTAGCTTATCAGTTTTGCAAATGTTGGAATTTGGAGAACTCTTACTATAGTGCTAACTATGCATCCCTCAAGCACTGTGAATGAACTTCATATTCTCATAGCTGCTGGACTACTTTCTTAGTGCAAATACATAGCTGTGATGAACTGAGACAGTTCTAGCATACACAGTCCTGCTAAAATGAGATCTGCTGGCTATCTAGAAGCTCTTCTGAGTAATCTGAATCACATCATAATGAGTTATTTATCTTTGGCTTTGTTCTGGCAGACAGCATCAACTTCTGCCCCACCTGACATGTTGGGTTCTTCAGACAGTACCTTCTGATATTTCAGATTTTAAGGAGCCAGAAATAGATACCCTCAAAATTTATGAAATATTACTTCCTATAACTTGAAAAAGAACTTTTCTTCTCTTTTAAAACTCAGGCTTATCAAGACAACATGTGAATCAGTCCAAAACTCATGGTTTTTGAAATGTGCTTTTAATCATTCAGAGAAAATAAGATGATTGTAAAAGGACACAAAAGGCTGCACAATTGGAAGAATACGAATTTGTGTTCTTATATTATGCACAAATAAATAGAGCACTTTTAAAAATAATCAGAGAACAAATAGGACACGGTAACAGGGGAAAGCAAAGTTCAAAAGTAGTCAAGGAAGATGAGAATGGCACATAGTCCTTTTAGTTGAACGCTGCTAGGTTTTTTCCCGTTCATTTTGATGTTAAGCTGATGGCCCGCTTGACATGCTTCAGAGCGCTCGAATTGTCGCTTTCTTCTGTGCTCTGCAACTCACTGGATTGTGAGCTGCTGCATTCAGTGCCTTGACAGCTGCAGCTGTTCACGTATATATACTTATGTGAAATTGAATGCCCAGTGGGGCATTTCAGTTCCACTTCCCTCACAGCAGTGCTTGATTCCCTGCAGCAGGAACATCTGTGCTCCATCGAATTGGCCTCAGCAGAGTATCTGTTAACATGGAAAATGGCAACATTACTCTGTGCCAGAAGCCAGCATAGAGAGGAGAGAGTGAAATTAGGTACAGAACTCGTGAGAGGAATTTGGAACAGTATGTAGAAGAGCTGTAGTTGTGGCTAATGAAAGTAAGTGCTAAGGTCATCTGTTAGAGCAGTGGTTTTAACAATATGCTTTAAAAATTCATTGCATTTGCTGAGATTTTTTTTCTGGTAAAACATTTAGTATCGAAGTCCTAGTAAAATCACCAGTGAGTTCTACGAGCTCAGCTTTCTTAGATTCATCATCCCAGGGCTGATGGGTGTTAAATACACCAGATAAACGATTAAGGCCAGACAAAGCCCTGACATGAATAAGAAAACTGCATAGACAAGTGGCTACAATGGCATCACATCAATCGATTGGCTACAAGGGCAACAATTGCATCACGCAAATCAAAGTGCATATCCCAAACCAGGCAGTGTTAGTAGGAAGAGGAAGCAGCAGCTCTTTCTTTTCCTATCTCAAAGCAAGGTATTTTTGCAGCCTTGTGTTCGACAGCTTTCCAAGCACCATTTCTAACCTGGAGAATGTGTCAATATCAGGCTAGAAACAGTGTCAAGAGCCATCTTTTTCTTGTATTTGTGTGCAGAGGCAACCACAGCAAGACTCTAAGATAATAAGGTATTTCAAAATATTAATAAACCCACTGGCTAATTGGGGCTTAATCTGAGATAAAGATCAGTCTTGTCCCACATACGGTGCCCTGGTGGCATACTCAGCGATAGGCAGCAAACGACCATTTCTTTGGGGAGTCAGAATTATGTTTTCCCAGTGTTTTAATAGCTCAGTAGCTGGTGTCCTACTAGCCACTCTCTTACAGTCACTTTCTTGCAGATTTTCTCATTTCAGTGAAAAATGTATAGTGAAACTACTCTACTAACACCACCTCTAACGCATTCATTTTCTAATTTCTTTACTGTATAAAAATTGCACGTTTTGAATCTTCCTTTAAAAGATCTATATGTATTTCATTTTAGATGTTAATTATTGAGAAGCAGCTTTTCAGCTTATGAGCATCAGGTCTGGCTGCTCTCTGGGCTCATTACAGGAAATAATCCACGTTCTTCTGTGATGATTTCTAGCCAACGTGATCTGATACAAATGACAGACAAACCAGCTCTTAACGGATGAATAGAACTTATAATATTTATCTCAATCACAAGGCAATTTAATACACTTTTCTGCTTTGTATTAAGACGAATCAACTGTTCAGTCACAGATTTTGTCATTTTGCGCCCATGATTTGGGAAGCTGAGAGTTTCAGGTTTTCTACAGTTCTGCAGTCTACCTATTTATTGTTCCTTTTATATAAACAAGTTCAGTGCCAGCAGAATTCAAGTCTCATTGTCCAATGAGTTTACTTACAGAGAGAAGGTTCCACATGTTCCTTGACATTCAGTCATGACAACTCTGTCCAGAGAACGGCAGCCCTTATGGACGATAAAGTCTTTTCTTTGGCGGACAGTGCACGGTGCGGGACTATCCAGAGGTGCACCTATAGAAAAAGATCAGAAAATATTTTCAGTGAAATAGCTCCACAAGTTCCTTGCAGTTCAGCACTCTCTGGGCTTCACTAGTGCACTCAAAGAATTGTCTTAAATGATCTTTCTGCTCCAGTTTAAACTTTCCCAAGGAGATCGAACAGTGAAAGCTTGGAATAATGAACATAAATATAAAAGTATCTATTTAACTACAAACATATCAGCCTTTATGGCTAGAAAATGGGTTGATTTAAGAAGAAAATTCATCCTCTGTATTGTTGATGCAGATACACTGTCATACTTACAGGTTTTGCAACAACCGTTAGGTAACAATGCAACTGTTCCCTAAAAGAACAAAGAAACAGGAAAAATAATATTATTTTATTTCCCAATATTAAAGAGCCTTTTAAGCCAGTAACTGTGGAGAGCAACTCCCTGATGGCTGGAAATAACAAGCAAAAACCGCATTGATCTGAATAAACAAATAATAAACAAAGATAATGGTCTCTTCCAGACTTGGCATCTATCAATTTACAAAGCATTGAGGAAATAAAGATACTGCTTTGAAGGGAGTCTACAGTTAACATCATGCAGTTTTTCCTCAGAAACAATTTAAAAAAAAATGTTCTCTCACAGACTTCTATATTTGAATGGAAACTATGTATGGTGTTACCGGCAGCCTACTGGCTGAACAGCTTGTGTTTCTGTAATGTTCAAGAAAACATGGTTCTTGTTCAGACAAGACCCCGCACAAAGCAGTCAGCAAGGACTTTTTATCTCAGTGCTGACCAGTGTTTACAGCTGTCAGTTATAAGCCTTGAACTCTCACCTAGATATCTTATTTTATACGGTCTATAGGTCTGTGCATGGATGCAGCAGAAACGTTTTCCCTTGCAACTGAGAAACTTTGGTGAAAAGTCATCAGAGCTTAATTTGACTTTTGCTAGTTAGGTGGCTGAACTAAGCTGAAGTAATCTATGCATTGAGTAGAGAGTAATTTTTCCATATTTACTTACAGGTTTGCAGTTGTCCTTATTGAATGCTGGGCAGGTAATCTCAGATGTGGAAGAAACAAGCTGATTGCGGACTTTTACACAGCTATAAATGGTGCAATTGTTGTCAGGATCATTTTTAAACTCTCCAGGCTGCAAGTGGAATACAAAATGTAATAAGGAAAGCTGAAGGGACACCAGACAGAAATTTTCCTTTCATCTGACAACAACTTTTGTCTTGTTTCCCAGACAATTATTTTTAGGTTAACAGCCATTTTGGATATAGATTATTACATATATTACAGTACACCACACGTGGAGAGAATCTTTACTTTTACATGGGATTTCCCTTGGAAATGAAAAATGTCTCTGAAGTATGCAGAGTATGTTAGAGTTATTAACAAAATCATCTACTCCAATGGATTTTGCCTAGGGAAAGCTAAACTGTTATATGGCAATTAAGAATGATCCTAAATTTTCACCCTACAGGGGCAATAAAATTGTTTCATACGTAGGCTTTACTAGTGTTTTTCGTTATAGAGAAATCGAATAATATAGAACAGCCCAAGCTTCCATACATCGCACGAAAAAACCTTGCAATGGTACTGGATTTGTCATTCCAGGAAGAGCCTTGCAGACAATTTTATTTAATGAGTCCTTCCTCCAGGCCAAAAAACTGCAGATAGGCCTTGCTTTAGGTGAGTCTCTGACCTTTTTGGTGCAAACTTACACTAAACCTTATGTTTGACAAGGAGGTGTTCCCTCTGCGAAAGGGGAAACTTTACAAATGCAGTAGAGATGTAAGATGTAGAGCATACTTACACTCAATATGAGGTTGGAATTGTTTGCTGTATGTATAACACACTTAGTCTGCACACATATTCCACAACATTCACCTTTCACTGGTTGACGTTCAAATCCCTAGATAATAAAAGTAATTAAAAATGAAAGCACTATGATAGATGCATTTTTGAGAAATAAATGAAAACATACTAACCCATTAATTGATTATGCTTTGAAGTGCATTCTAGATTTGTGCCTTTTTCACAGAATCACAGAATTATCATGATTGGAAAAGACCTAAAAGATCATCCAGTCCAACCATCACCAATACTTCTCAGCTAAATCATATCCCTCAACACAACATCCAAATGGAGAAGTCAAGTAATAAAAGCAGGATACAGATGGAATAAATTAAAGCACTATAATAATAATTTAATAATAATTAAATACCACTCCATTAAGTGCTCTGTAAAAATTTCCCAGCTAATCCTCCCAATGTGAACTGAATACTGTCAGTTAACCAGTCAAGCTTCACACAATAGATTGCTCAAGGACAGTTGGGATCCATGCTGGAGTTGGACTCTGGATTTCTACTTCCTGTCCTTTCCTTATACCACTCATTGATCAAACTGCTTTTCATGTACATAGGTATTGGGGGATGGGGGTTTACTTTAAGTTTGTCACTTACTGGTTCACAGTATGGGTTGCATGGAATATGTTCACATGAGATGATATTCAGTTGAGTGCTGACATTAACTTCGTTAGTGCAGAAACAATTCTGACACTTATCAACAAAGACTGAGGAATTAGGCTATAAATTTTAAGAAAAAAAAACATTCATATATTAATGAGATATGACATGTGTGACAGACATTTCTTAATTTCAAAAAAATCTGTGAACTAAGCAATGGAGAAGGAAACAATCTTAAACACTATTGGATAGCTATTTGGCTAGTCATTTATTAAGACAACATTTTAATTACTGACTTTAATTTAACATGTGTCTTTACCGAAGTCCTAAATAGCAGTGATAAACTCAGATGTGTGATACAAATATCTGCAATAAAACAATTATTAGACCCAACAGAATTTATTAGGAATCTAAATCTGTTTAGAATAATACTTATTTACACATCTTTTCGTTTTTGAAAGCAGAATCTTAAAACTGCAATAATGTGCTGACAGTAAATGTGGACTGATTTTTTTAAAATGCACACATGCTTAACTCTAAACCACAATCTCTCTATGATACTGACAGACAAACAACTCTTCAGGCTCTTTGATACACAGCAACCTTTTCAGAAAAGATTTAGGCTTTGTGAAACTGATGAACTCCTGATAAGTATTGGAAAATTTCTAAAATTTCTAAACCTCCTCATAGCACTTCTGATGAAGTATACTAACTCATATTTTAAGCGTTTTCAGAAGACTGTTGAAACAGTAACTTACCAAGAACTCAGCATTCTCATGTACACAGACCCTCTTGGGAACTGTTAACAAGCAAGGAGTTATGTGGTTAGACAGGGTGGGAAACAAAAAAAAAAGGTCTTCACCTAGTCAAACTATTTTCTTCCACAATGAATCACAATGTGTATGGTCAAATACACTGGTTATTCTCCATTTCTGATAGCAGATATGACATATATAAAGTATAGGAACAAATACTGCATGTGCAAAAAGGGAAGAAGACTTGGCCCAATATAGGGAGTCCAATTCATAGCCAAGAACATCCACTTAACAGGTACACGTAGTTTCGTGTTTCAGTCACTAAGAACAAAGCAGACTTTGTAAAGCTATCTTCTACTGGGGATGCTTACAGGGACATTTTGCTAGATTAAGCTGAGATCACAGTCCTAGTTAATTCTGTAGCTATTCTTATGTTACCTACAACCAGGAAAACAGAACTTGAGCCACCTGAGCTATATCTGATTTCACAGTTGTTCATCATAACCATAGCAGTAGTAACCACTGTTAATAGTAAACACGTTGTAGAATCTGCTGTGTTTATTACCTCTTTCAATGGGCTATTGCATACAGTCTTACCAAGTTTGATGCTAAATTATGTAATATATGATTCTAATCATTGTAATGTATTTTCAAGAGACTTACCACACTGGTACACAGGACAGCACTGACCGCTGGGAATATGAGATTGAACTTCAAATCCCAGTGTACACTTAGGAGCTTTACTTGTGCATAAGCTTGTATTGCATTCTGAAAAAAAAGGAATAAGCCAGAAAATACAGTAAATCATAGCTACTAGAAATAGGCATCTATCAAAGCATTTAGGATAGACTTTCCATTGCTAGGAAACAGTCTAGGTCCTCTCCAAGGAAACAAATTGCAGAAAGGGAACACATTTTTCCTAGTGAATCTAGGCACTGAACTGGAGGACCATACTAGTTTATGGAAATTTTTCTATTATGTAATTAGCAAGAGTTTAAAAAGTTTCACAACTCTTTGCAGAGAAGTAATGAATAACTGTTACTCTCTCCAAGCTTGTAGGCAACTGCTGCAAAGTGAAAAGCCACATAGAATTCCATAATCTCTCTGCATTTTACTTGAATAAAATGTGGTCCTGAACTCAAGAACTACATATTCAGTTATGCTGAGTCCCATAATTGTAAATTCAGTTATGCTGAGTGATTGCAATATTAAAATACATTTTCTTTAACACTGGGCAAGTTGATTTTAAAAAGCATGAGGAAAGATACTATTTTGTGACTCCCTGCTGCAGGTCTCTGATGCTAAACTAGTTCAGTTCTTTTTTCCTTTCTATTCCTAGAAGGTATAGAAAGACTAGAAACAAAAGTATAAACTCACTGCAGGTGACAATGGGGCAGCAGGAGTCTTCAGAATTGACTTCGTTGACCTCATGGAAGCCTTCTCCATCACAACTAGGCTTATTTTGTTTGGCACATTCATGAGGCTTACATACAATGCCACTTCCACCCTCCAGGCAAATACAATCTTGACAGTCTACTGTAAACTTTTCCCCAAACTGTCATTAAAGAAAATAAAGAGAGCGATTAAAAAAACAAAAGTAAAAACAGGAATGAAAAGTCGGGAGATCACAAAACAAGAATGCACCAGCAGAGACTGCTCTTTCTCCCCACCCACAGCTTCTCCTAGAAATACCAAAGCATATGGCAGCATACCTCTCTTGGTATCTTATCCACTCCAACACAGCCTGCGAAAACATCAGAATAAATTTCCATTACCACTCACATAACAGTAGACATCTCTATTATATGTTGTGTGAGTACTGCATACAGTCAGATCTATGTTGCATACATGAGAAGGAAACAACAAAGAGGAAACAAACATGCATCCAAGTGAAGCAGTAAACTCACCGCAGGTCTTCACACAGACATCCACACCAGAGTCATACAGCATTGTTCCATTAGGACAGAAACAGCCTTCCATTTGTTTAGTTGAAGTTTCATTTTGTTCACTGTATGAGACAAAATGTTCAGAGGAACATCATTATTGTTGGTATGCAGAGGAAGATTATGCCAAATAACCTTTCACTGAAGATACAGTGGCAAACGATCTGCACCTTTGCTATTTAGGCATTGTTAGTCTTCACGTTTGGTATAGCCAAACAACATAAACAGTACAGTCACCCAGATTTAGGATCAAGAGATCAGTGGTACTAAATTTAACAATCAATTTAAGACACGACAGAAAGTTGATTTCTCTTATCCACCTATGCATTAAACATGACTGAACAGTTGTATGAGCTATAACTAACAGTGAATGAATTATTTACCTTGATTTGCATGTTATTTCTTTAACAGGACCGCATGCTCTGTATTCTTTATCTGAGGGGCATTTATAAGCTGGAATAGGAAAATAAAAAGGAGGAAGAGCTCAGTAACAATATAATATAAAAGGTGAATGACTTTATGGCAAGAAATTAAACACTGACTACTCATTTTCCTATGTATCTTTGACAATCTTGAGAAGTAAAGAGAAAAAAGACAGATATCAGGCTCATGCCTCTGAGTGGAATTATTTTATGCAATTTAAACGTAGAGATATAGCACCTATTTTACATTAAAGAGATAAAGCCAAAAGTAAATTTTTCTTAATTTCAGTATCTTTTGTACAAGTTCTCAAGGGGGTGTGTATCCCTACCTTCCATCCTCCTCTTACTATAGCTGAAAATGAATGCACATGTCACTAAATACAGAATGATCTGCTGATGCCTGCAAAACACAAAACTGCCTGTGTACAAAAAAAGTATCTACCAATACAGATGTTGCTGGTGCAGTCAATAAGCAAGCCTGCAAAAATACACATCTATCATTTCCATTCTAAAAAATGTTACCTGTAAAATTACTAAGGGGAAGCAGCTGGCATTATTTATTGGTGTCTTCATTGTTTGGAAAGCCATATGACTTACTGTTAAGACATTATTGCTGAAACAGTACCATATAATCTTCCCTAACAGTTCAAGATAAATGGCCAAATACTTACAGCAAACACCATTGGTATGACTTCTCCAGTCAATGCATACACTTTGATCAGCACAGGTGGCAGCATAGATCTGCAGACTTGAGCATTCCAGGTCTAAGTTGGGGAGTACACAACTATCAAAAACACAGGCTGCATAGTACTTTTCAGGATGGACAAAGCTATGGCATGGTTCAAACACACTAGAAACAGAAATGTATATCATTATTAGTTACTGAATAATCCATGAATTCTTTAATGTGCTTAACATGCTATAATATGGCAACAGTGGCACTTAAGGAGATGTAAAAAGGATTATTATGGAGAGATTTCCACTAAGATCACTTATCTAGATTGGAAACTTTCAACATATTTTAAAGCATTCTCTCCTTACCTACAAAACAACCAGGCACCAATATTTTCTGCCTAGAAGCTACATGAATATTATCAAGTGTAATCATGAACTACTTTTCAAAAGAGATTTTGTTTTTTGTTTTAAATCTGACACTATGTTCTAAAAATGAGGACCTCATTTCAGTTGGTCTCCATTTTCTGTTGAGTGTGGGAAAAGGCAAGAGCATAGGTCAGTGGAAGGCAGAGAGCACAGAAGAATGTAAGAACATCAAGAAAGGCTAATGAAGCAGTCAGAGGGTTGGAAGCAAACTCTCAGCAAAGAATGACATCTAGAAACAGTGTAAGAAATGGAAGCAACCCACAAAACTACAAGAAATGAAGAAATAGTTAGAAACACTTCTTATTGAGACATTAACCCTGAATTTGCCACTTCTTCAAATTAGAAGATCAAAGGTTTATAAACCCCAGAGGAATATCTACCTTCCCCAAAGAAGCTCGCAGAGGGAAGATTCTTTGCAAGGTTGCACTGGACTTGTGCTAGGTACTTTTGTAGGAACTAAGCCTGGAGAGCACTGTGGTTTGGAAGGATCAACAACTTGCCAATGATCTGCCATGATTTCACAGCTTTCTGCAATGTTTCCATTTGGCAACATGCAGTCATCTGCCGTGTTGTTATTGCAGGTACCTAAAATCGGTAAGGGGAGAAAGAATTCACTCACAGATTTGTTATCAAATTCCATCCACCTTTGTGGCAGGGCTCTAATTCACCTGTTTGTAGTTTTCGAAGAGTACAAAAATTATAAAAGTAAGCCTTACCACACTGTCCCTGAGTGTTGTTACCAAACAGGCTGTGAGGCATTCTGATAGAAAAGGACAAGCCATTGTAGGTCACATTCATTTTTAGTTCAGGAATTTCCACTACACGATTTATGCCTGACTCATAGATGTTCAAGCCAAACTTTTTATAAGGTAAAGCCACTGCCTGTCTGTTCACTGTCACCTAATAAATAAAAGAAAACAGAAGAGACATATATTTATTTTGACTTTAGAAAACAATTGATTGTTCATTACTTTGCATTTGAGATAGAATGTAAAGGCAAATAATGTGCTTTTAGTTTGTCATGAGTGTCCCTGTGTTTCCTTTTATGTAACTGGAAAGCTGAACTTGCCTTCTCTGAGCCAAAGAAATGGCCTATCAGCCACTGGTAAACTTATCTAAAATTCAGAGTTTAAACCAGCTAAATTCTAACACTCAATAGATTTATTAGATTTATTCTAGACTATGGTATTGAGGACAACATGTGAAAGTGCAATATAAAATTCTCCTAAATTCCTAGTGCACAAAGTTTTAACTTTCTTGCATAAAGGGAATACGCTTGTAAGAAAATTAAATGAAAGAAATAAGGCAAAATTGGTATTTCTTTAAACACAGTAGCCATGATACACCTATGGAACTAAGACCACTACTCTTAATCAGCAACAGTACATTTCCTCACATCTAAATGTGCAAATTTTCAACAATATGGTGCAACCTAACTTGTAATATTTCCACACAGTTATGTACAAAAATAAACCAAACAAACCTCACAATAGCCTAAAACCAAACACTTCTCATCCAATTCTGAAGCCCCAAAGCTTATGTTTATAAATGAAATAAACTCATAAGAGCCCCTATTCTGATAAGGTGACACCATTCAAAGCTAGTAACGGTACTTTTTAAATAGACCTAAGCCCAGTACTTTAATTGTTATTTTAAGTGTGCATTGTATACTTCCATTCAACATTTATTCTTTTTCTCTGTTACACTAATATTAATTATAAATTAATTTCTTTTATATCCTTAACTCTTAGCAATTTGTCCATGCTTGCGAACTTAGAAGAGATAAGGCACTGCAAATATTTGAGATAAAAAAGGGAAGAAGTCATAGAAACTCTTCCCTATATTCAGAGTTTAAAAAGTAGTCCTCCAAAGCAGTCCTATTTTATAATCCAAACTAGTATTGAATCTAAACCAAAAATTCCTTTTACATTTTTCTCCTAACATTCTGAATATAATTGTCAGGTTGATGCTGTATTAATATATTAATCAAGAAATCAAAGGTTACTTTCTTCAATACCTCTACTTGTAGAGTATTTGGTTTGACTGTTGCTATGCGCACTTCCTGAGTCTCGTGTCTCACAATGAGCGTTCGAGGACAGGAGACTACATCCCGTGTATCACAATGGTAGTTATCAATGTAGACTCCAAAGTTGTCAACTTTCTTATTAATCTCTTCTACAAGCACATATGTACAATTCCCTTGATAGCTGTAGTACAGTCCATCAAAAGTCACGTAATGTGGGTCTCCCCAGCCAGTGCAGTAGCCTATAAAAACATATAGCTAGGTTAGCCTCTTATGGTAACATACAGGATCAGATCAGACAACAAACAAAATCTGTAGATATGGGATTAATCTCATCTAACTTTAAGCATTTAATTTATTACAGTGTGTCAATACATGAGCTTATTATCTAGAACTCATCTATAACAGAGAAAAACAGGCACTTTCAGGGCACAGTTCATCTGACATTTCTGGTAGATAACTGAGGACAGGATTAACTGCACCCTAGAGATACCTTTACCGATAGTCTGAACGAGTAACTTGTATAGGCTTCTAGCCTATAGATGTCTGCATCTGGACATTTAAATCCTGCCTTGGGAGACCAATGTATTCTACTAACACAACAGTTACATAGAAATGATGGCAATCAAATTAAGTAAAAGCCCCTGATTAGCTAAAAAGAATCAATTAAACTCTCCAAAAAGACCAACACTGGAAGCCTGAGGGTCACAGGTTTGCATGATACTTGTCCCCGATAAATATTGTTGCTCTTGACACTAGTATTGTTCCTAGTTTAGAGATAAAATATTCAACAAAATATATACTTACAATCACACTCCCAGTGCCAACAACATCCATCTTCATCAATGACTTTTACAGGAGAAAGCCCATTGGCACATGTAGGTTTAGGAGGTGGATTACAGATTACAGGAACCACCTGGACTATATTATCTTCTATACATATTGCCTTGATGCATTCACAGATCCACCACCAGTCACCTGGCTGTGTTTGGAACGAGAGGGGGAGGGGGAAGAGAAAAAGAAACCTTACGAAGCAGTCAGATTGACAACAATTATGCCTGAATAATTGCAGAGTTTTAAAACACCATAACTTTATTGACAATTTTTTACCTACCAGAAGTCTGAAAATGGGAAGGAAGTGCAGCAGTCAGAGCCATCAAGGCCTGCAAGATGAGCTAGCACTACTGAGAGCTGCTAAGTGAAAAGCACTACTTATAAAAGTCAAGCCAGTAACCCGAAGTGGAAATTACCTTTTTTAGTTTCAGCTGTCTAAAAATTAGATGTCTTATCTAATGTCATCACCTAGACTCCCCCTCTAACAGTGAAATACATTAATCAATATCAGTGACCAATATATGATCAATCCCCTTCCATGAATGCCTAGAACAGATTAAAAGGTAAAGCTACAGTTAATATCAGCTATTTGGGGAGTAATGTTTAAGGTGATTGTGTGCATTTTTTGCATTGCGATCCATTGTGATTGCATGCTTTTTTTCTATCTTCCACTAATTTTTCAGCCATGTACAATTTTTAACCCTGCAGATCTACTGAGCAAGTTTGTAGACATCTATGCTGTGAGGAGGCTTTAGAAATATACAAGACATCAGTTTGTTTGTGTCAGAGATGAAGGGTTCAAAAAAACTCAGAACTCTGAGTCAAATTTCACCAGCATTTCAATGTGGCGGCCTGTTTCATAATCCTCTCATGAAACCAGACTAGGACCAAGTATGACTCATTCCACATTCAAACCAGTTCAGCCCTGTGGTTTCTTATTGGGCTGCACTGTAAACACACAAACTTTTCCCCCACACTGGATCTATACAAAAGCAGAAACAGAAAAGATGGTTTAGCACCACTTAGCCCTTGGTTACCTCCTCATCAAAGCTGTCCTACAATAAAGGCAAACACTGAGCTGTGATCTAACTCCTTGAAGAAAGTATTTTGAAAACTATCCTTCAAGAACCAATAGCACTATATAAACTATCAAACCAAATATCACTGGAAATCATGCTGATAGCCAAGAAAATAAGTAGAATGGAGTGATACTTCGATTTCTACTCAGATTAAAATCTACTCTATATGTTATTACCATTTAAATTATATGCCTAGTCCCCATCCAAAGCAGAATGCTAAAAAAAACCTCATGAAATCTACTCACTGCATAAGACTCATTAGGTAAAATAGTACAATTTCTTCCAGGAGTGGTTGGTGATAGACTTGTAGCTGAACTTGAAGCACTGAGTGGAGTGACTGTACTGTACGTAGAACTTCCTGCAATGGTAACAGCACTTGATGTGGCAGTTGGTCCAACAGTACTAGTTGAGCCAGGTGGAACAATTTCAGAGGTGGTGGTGATGGTAGTTGCAGTGATTGTAGTAAAATGACTAGAGGTTGTTCCTGAAGTGGTGGTAAAAGATTCTGTTGCAGTAGTACCAGAAGTGGTGACTATCTCAGGGCTTGTTGATACCGGTGGGGAAATAGTAGTGCTGGCTGTAGACTCTGGGGAGGGTGGTACTGAGGTTGTGGTGCTCACAGTGGTGCTAGGTGACCCTGGTGTAGTGCTCCCAGGCGCGGTGGTAGTGGTCTCGGGGCCAGGCGTTTCTGTTACTCTTGTGGTGCTGTGGGGAGTGGGGCTTGAGGATGTGGGGCCCGAAGTGGTCGTTGTGGTGGTTGTGGTGATTGTGGTGGTTGATTCTGTTCCAGTGACTACAGGGGTGCTGGTGGTGGTGCTAGGTGATCCTGGTGTAGTGCTCCCAGGCACGGTGGTAGTGGTCTCGGGGCCAGGCGTTTCTGTTACTCTTGTGGTGCTGTG
>WHYT01014999.1:10390-20656 GCA_009806455.1 Tetrax tetrax
TACTGAGCATGACGTTTATGGCATGGAATACTCTCTTTGGCCAGTTTGGATCAATTATTCTGTCTGTCTTTCTCCCAGCTTCCTGCATCTGCAAATTAGCAAGACTTGGAAAGCAGGACGGTGTCCTTGGTCTCATTCACAACAACTCATATCATCAGGGTGTTTATCAACATTCTTCACACATGAAATCCAAAACATACCAGCTACTGAGAGGAAAGAATTAACTCCATCCCTGCCAAAACCAGGACAGCCAGTAAGAATTGAGAACATCACAAATGGCACTAGACTGCTGTGTTCAGGCAGTTGAACTCAGTCTTAAATATTTATGTATTAGGTGTGGAAACTGGGACAAATGAATCCTACAGCTAACATAAACCTAAATGGAAATATATGTATAAAACTCTATTGTGAAGCTGAGGTTTTTAGTTGATAATTATTATATGTAACTGTGATTACTTAAATCAGGTACTCTGTTACTGAACAGAGTTTGCATACGTCAATGTCATCAATGGAGATAAGTAGATCAGGCAACTTGAGAAGCTGATTCAGTCTATCTAATAGAAGTATTTCAAACTACTGGAGGAATCCTTTTAACATGATATTTGTACTGTACTGTACTATTCAGAAAATATATAGCAAAGCTATCAATAGATTTGAAAGTTGTGAAAGTAACTCCAGGAGAAACTACTTGCTCCAAAACCGATTATGAGTTAGGGCTCTGAATTTAGTTTCAGGACACTACAACATTTTTCTAATTTAGTCTTTGGTAAATGACTGCCATATGCTCTGCTTAAGGGCTTTTTGGTTTTGGTTTTTTGGTGTGCTTTTTTTTTTTTTTTACCTCTGCTCTATAAAAAAATCAGTAGACATCAGATACTGTCTACTGTAGCTGATGTTATTTATTGTTCAGTGTCTCAGGTAAAATTTAGAAATTTTCAGAGTTTCTTACTTCTACTCTGTATGGAATCACAGAGGAAACCATAACATCCCTCCTCTTTCTGTGATTCCTCCCACTGGGAGATTGTCTATAATTTCTACGTCAAATCTCTTGAGACACCGACAGTAAATAAAGTGGTTGATTTATCTGCATTGGTAGAAATCATGCAACTGACACAACAGTCTACACTTTGTCTGTTTCCTGTTGATCGTATGTCCAGGATGAACTAAGGCAGTGGATTCCACCCTGAATTCCCACTCCAGAAGGTTGAGAACAGTTTTGTTTTTAATAGCACGGACTGAGGCATTCTTATTTTTGAAGGAACAATCTGCGCTAGCTACAAACAAATCGAACCCAGAAAAATAATTAGCTTGCAATTATGCTGTATCTGGGATGCTGTTTTTCTTTGTATCTCAATAAGCTGTATGTAGATATAAGTCTGTTCAGAGCTAGCCATAGAAACCTCTACTGGGGTCCTTCAGATGTGTTTGGAGGTTTTTAAAATCAGATTGTATATATTCTTGTGGTACTTTCCCTCACAGCTCCTGGGATATACATAGTATAACTTTAGAAATGTATAGATGTAGAAACTAAAACGTTGGCAATGTAAATGTCTATTTGTAAACTCATAAACTAACATTTCTTTACATTAGATGGACAATATGATAGCATGATTCATCTGGCTTATTTTAGACTTGTGTCATAGATGAGATTGGACTGGTAGTGCCTATTTATTTCCATGAAGCATAAAGTATAAAGCTTGTTTACATTTTTAGAATGAAAAATTCTGAATTGAGTAGATCCATTTCAGATGATTAATTTCTAGAAATCCAGCAACAAAGTGTCTGAACTTTTATGGTGTCTTAAGTGGTGGTGTATCATATTGCTATGAATTTAAGCCTGTCTGGTTAGGTTTCATTTTATTAATTTATTTCAGGTGCATAAGGTTCATCTGTCCCCTACAGAATGGGTGGGAGGAATGAAACCCGTGTCATGTATTTCATTCTCCTGGGTTTTCCCACCACTTCTGAACTGCAGCTGCTCTTCTTCTCTGCTTTACTTCTGGCTTATTTATTAACTGTGTTGGAAAACTTCCTTATAATTCTTGTCATTCGAACTAACCGCAGTCTGCAAAAACCCATGTACTTCTTCCTAGGAAATCTGTCTGTCTTAGAGATCTGGTATGTTTCTGTCATTGAGCCAAAGATGCTCATAGATTTCCTCTCTCAAGACAAACATATTTCATTCCAGGGGTGCATGACACAGTTGTATTTCTTTGTGACTTTTGTTTGTACTGAGTATATTCTGTTAGCTGTTATGGCCTACGACCGCTTCTTGGCCATATGCAAACCCCTCCGGTATTCACTCATCATGAATCATCAATTCTGTGCTCAGCTGACAGCTGGCTGTTGGATGTGTGGTTTGATTACTTCTTCCATCAAGCTGAGCTTTATAGCCCAGCTCTCATTCTGCGATGTAGACAAAATCAATCACTATTTCTGTGATATTTCACCCTTACTGAATATCTCCTGCAGCGATTCCTCTTTGGCTGAGCTAGTGGACTTCATCTTGGCTCTGATGGTCATCATGGTGCCTTTGTGTACTGTAGTCGCCTCCTATATTTGCATCATGTTCACCGTGTTGAAGATCCCTTCTTCTCAGGGGAGGCAAAAGGCCTTTTCCACCTGCAGCTCTCATTTGACTGTAGTGATATTGTTCTACTCCACCACTCTTTTCACTTATGCCCATCCTAAAGTCATGTATGCCTACCGTGCTAACAAGTTGGTATCAGTCTTGTACACAATAGCTGTGCCACTTCTGAATCCTCTCATATACTGTCTTAGAAACAAAGAAGTCAGGTTTGCCCTGAGGAAGACTTTTACTTGCACAAGACGCATCTAAGAAATCAACTAAAGACTTCTGGAGAAGGGGCTTTGTTCATGAATAACAGTTGACAGTGCTGAACTAAAGTTAAGAGGTCCAGACCTTAATCCATGCTGAAGTGAAACTCTCCTATTCATGCACCCAGTAACCATATTTATTGAACTAGATCTTGATAAATCTAAGTTTGATCTATGTATATACTACTGGTTTGGGTTGGTTTGTTTTTTTTTTTTCCCTTGCTTGTTTTTCCCTACATGATTCTATGCTGCCTAACTTTCTTAAAAGTCTTCAGCTGTATGACTGTTCCAGTTTTAAAGAGAATGTTGGCAATACAAGAACCTGAACCTCCGATTTGTTTGCCCTAGATAGATTGCTAGGTTCAGAAAACCCAGCAATTGGGTGGGATTGTAAAAGACGTGTAAAATGCAGATACCTATATCTGATTTATTTAGTCTAAGATTCTGTTATTGTCCCTGGAAAGAAATAGGCAGTGGAAAAAGATGAGTAATTTTAACTTTCTTAGACATCTGATTTAGGATAAAATGAATCATCATCTGAAGGAAACAACTTTTCTAATATAGCAAAAGAGGGAGTATAATGTAAGTAGCTCGTGCTATGGTATGGCTACAGGGTGACTTGGACTTAATCTCTGGTTCACACAAAGGCCCTGGTACCCTGAATAATCATATTTTACCCAGGGCACATCAAATAATTCAGTCCAAGAAGAGATTCAGACACAACTGACAAGACAGATCACTTCAATGTTTCCTTCAGGCTGCATGAACCTTTGATCCAGCAGGAGTCATGACCTTAAACTCTGACTCACAGCCTGCAGTCCAAGCCTTCCCACTGAATACTGAGGACTCTAGAGACATAGCTGATGCATCTGAGTTAAAGATCAATTATCTGTGAGAAAATCTAGTTATCAGTTAGAAGTCTCCCTAAGTAAAAAGGTGCCTCTAAGAAATATACACTCAGAATATCACAGTGATTCAAAATGTTTAATACTCTGTAATAAACAAATTTTTAAAAGACCAAAATCTGAACGCATATCTATATGACCATGTAAAATCTGACCATGTAAAAAAATATGACCATGTATATTCTCTCTTCTCTATGAGCAGAAATCTGGGTTTGAGTTTATAAATGAGTCTATATTTTCTGATATTCTCTGTTCTGTATAAGCAGAACATTTCAGATTTTGCACTTAATGAAACATGTAGCTTTCCAGGGAGGAAACCTTAAGACACTTGCTGGAAGAACTAATTCTGTGCATACTGTTGCCATGGATACAGCTGATCCAGACAAGACTTTTTGAGGACTTGAGCACAATTTTAAGGACAGGTGTCAAGAACACCTTCAAGTTAACCAGACTGGGAAGCTATACATGGACCAGTTGGAGAAGGTCCAGAGGAGGGCCATGAAGATAATGAGACAGATGGAGCACCTTTTCTGTGAGGACAGGCTGAGAGAGTTGGGGCTGTTCAGCCTGGAGAAGAGGAGGCTCCGGGGAGACCTTAGAGCGGTCTTCCAATACCCCAAGGGGGCTACAGGAAAGATGGGGACAGGCTTTTCAGTAGGGCCTGTTGTGATAGGACAAGGGGCAATGGTTTTAAAATAGAGGGAGATTGATTTAGATTAGATATTAGGAAAAAAAATTTTACAATGAGAGTTGTAGAACACTGGCCCAAGTTGCACAGAGAGGTGGTGGATGTCCCATCCCTGGAAAAGTTCCAGGCCAGGTTGGACGGGGCTCTGAGCAACCTGATCTAGTCCCTGATGTCCCTGCTCCTTGCAAGGGGGTAGGACTGGATGGGCTTTGAAGGTCCCTTCCAACCCTAACCATTCTATAATTCTATGAAATGTAAGGCGCTGGTTTTATTCCAGGTATTAGCAGAAAATCTGCTGTGAGAAAATAGGTAACTGATACAATATGAATATGCAATACCATATGAACCACGGCATGGGAAAGAAGCAAAAAAAAAAAAATCTAGTAGTTCTTTGCTTTGCATTTGAGATCACAAGCCACAGATACAGATCCATAAGTATGGATTTGTCCAAAACTACCTAAAAATTAGACATTTAAGTTTAAGGCCTAATTAGACATCTAAATAAACTATTGTAGGCTCCTTTACTATTCATGGATGTGGATTATCCCACTCAGAATATATTTATTCCATTTATCTTTAATATATGCCTTTAACATATAAATGTTATGAATCGATCTCCAAAGGTGCCTATTTCTCTCATAGATTTTAAACGTAGCCTATAATGCCTAGATCAGAGTTGTGTGTTAGTTGTGGTCTAACCGCAGCAGGCAGCTAGGTCCCAAACACCAGCTTGCTCAGTGGGATGTCGGAGACAATCAGAAGAGTAAAAGAAAAATCTTGTGGATTGGGATAAAGACGATTTAATAGGCAAAGTAAAAGCAGCACACACAAGCAAAGCAAAATAAGGAACCTTTGGCAGGCAAGTGTTCAACCATTTCCAGGAAAGCAGAGCTCCATCAAGCATAACTGTTACTTGGGTAGACAAACTTCATCACTCTGAGTGTCAACCCTTCTTCCTTCATTCCCCTAGCTTTTATTGCTGAGTATGAAGTCATATGGTATGGAATATCCCTTTGATCATTTGGGGTCAGCTATCCCAGCTGCGTCCCCCTCTCAACTTCTTTGGGCTGGTAGTGTAGTGTGAGAAACAGAAAAAGCCTTGACACTGTGCAAAAACTGTTCAGCAATAACTAAAACATTGGATTATTATTGACACTGTTTTCATCACAAATCCAAAACATAGCCCCTTACAAGCAACTATGAAGAAATTTAACTTTATCCCAGCCAAAATCAATACAGTGTTAAGGCCACTTTTATTCTTACTACAGTAAAGTATTTATACATCAATAATCACCTAACCTATTTCTTCTCTTATTTCAGTTTTTCATATATAAAGTGAAAACCATAGCATTTCAGTACTCCTTAGTGAGTTTTCCATTGAAACATTAAATTTTGCAAGGTGTATGGCTCCTCTGATACAGTGAGTTGGCTACACACATTGACTGGTTCTAAAGCATTGACATGAACATGAATGGTTTGAAATTATGTCAAGAAAATCCTTCAAATATGCTGTGAAGAGGATTATCATCCGATTATTACGGGTTTTTGTATCCATTAATAATGATATAGTTAGATAACCTGAAACAAATAAGTGTTCTTAGGGAAGGAGAGAATACAGACAAGTATTATACAAATACAAACCTTCTGAGAACTGAAGTTCTCTCCTGCATCTAAAAGCTTATTTCTAGTTGCTTTCCTAATGAATACTTTTGTAAATTCACAGTTAGGTCCCTTTTGATTATTGTAAATAAATAACCTGCCACAAGTAATGTAGATAAAACTAGGAGTCCCATTTTAGCTCTTGAGTACATTATCAGCTCTCTTGTCTGATTGTCTGCCCCTGGGAGCTAATGAGAATGTATGCAAAAGTAAAAAAGTCTGGTTGTAGAAGGTATTGATCTATGAGGAGTCAGACAATTTGAGAAGATTTTATATTAAGAAGAGAAACAACTATTTCATGTAGATATATTTAAAACCACCCTCAAGAAAAAAAAAAAAAGAGAATTTAATATAGTCTACTGAAAATAAATGTGATGCTCCTGTGCTAAAAATAATTTTGTTGAAAAACAACAGCATGTCCTAGGGTGTCTGAGATACCCACACAGGAGTTGTGAGGTGTTTTTCTTCCTGGAGTAGTTGCTGGAATCCAGACCAGTTTTCCCTTAGAGGCTAGACCCTCAGTTTTAGACATCTGAATCATATCTCTAAGTTTTAGGAGGCGAGTACCTTCTCCCTGCCTGTCAGAGAAGATAGCACATTTATTGAAAACTTATTGTTGTTCAGGGAAGTGAAGCACATTGGGTGGGAAAAAGGCAATGGTGTCTGTTCTATTTTGGTATTCTGGAAGGAAGCAGATTCTAATGGCTAATAGGATTCTGCATAGATCCACAGCATTTTGCTTATTGGAAAGAAATCTAAAAGGGGCAGGAAGTTTCTATGCAAGAAACAGTGAAAAAAGTAGGGATAGAAGACAGAGAAGCAGCATTACACTTTATTCTTAGGGTTTTCCTCTTAGTTTCTCTTCTTTTTGCGGGCAAAGACAAATGTCACAAGGGAAAAATATCTCATTTGAGGTTCAGATATCTGCTGTGAAGACCTAAGACTACAGAAGCTGAATCCCTAGTGTTTTTATGCACACCTATTGCAGTATATATGAGCAACATGCTAAGGAGAATGCCCTCACAACCAGCAAGATGAAAGACCAGTGATCTGATTGCCAGGAGACTACTGAAAAATCAGTTGAGTAGAAAAAGTGCTTAAAATTTTTAGCAATGTGTTAAAAAAAATCTGAATTCCAAAAAACACACCTGGCTTTAATTGCAGTATTACAAGGTATGTGTATTGTGGTTTGTGAAGTCTGAGCTTTGCTTTGCTAAGTTTAGTGTAAAACTAGATTAAAAATAGTTGTGTCTTTATTTTGATTTTATAGTACTGAAAGTAATCAGGTCTTATTGATACAGTGAGTTCTTCTGGAAAGCAAGTCTATTAACAAGAAGCCAGTATTTAATACATCTACATTCATCATCCCAGACTTTCTGTTTGATCAACAAAGAGACAGACAATTCCAGAGGCTTCTTCAGATCTCAGGTGAATAAAAATCTTCCTAAAGTGCCCCTCTCACTGGCCATGAAAGTATCTCATTCTTAGCTTAGGTTTCTGTTAGCCTTTTGAAAAAAAAAAGCCAATTACTTAAAGCAGCGGTAAATGTTTTCTCAACAAAATTATTTTTAATTGGGTATAGGGCACATTTCCACAGAAAAATATTTTATTACTATAAGATTATTTCATAACTTTGTATCTGCTACATTTAAATCATTTATGGTTACACATAAAATAGAATAACAATAAAGATTTAAAAGTAAGGACAAGATTACATAATCATTAAATGGTTGATCATACTCACATACAATTTTGACATTTTCCTTTTCTCCTCTTTTTTTCTTCTCATTTTCTTGCTAAAGTAATTACTTTTCTAATGGAGATAGATACCTCTAAGGGATTTATTTTCCCCTATGTTTTAAACAGGTATGTTAGGACCAGAAGAATCACACTGTGGATGCAATCTATGTCTCTCTTTTGACAATAGAGGAAGCTTTGACAATAGATGAAGTTATAGTTGACAGGCTTAGACTGGATGCTTAACATTGACTGTCTAAACTTAAGTTGTCTGTACACAAAAATCCCAATGGAAACTAGCCAAAGTATTTGATGAGCAAGGTTATGCAAAGAGCAGTTCTTTCTCCAAAGTTATTTTATTTTCTAAGATACATGAACAAGAAAAGAACCAAGTAGTAAATAAGGATTCTGAGGGTACTCAGAGCTGAGGGTACACTTCAAGGATTATAAAGAGATGTCTGAAATAATGTGTTAAAAATTAATTCAGTGTTTTTAAAAGATCAAGTACATGAGGTTTATGATAACGTATCTAATGGAAATTGCAACAGAGCAAACAAAATACCGTTAACTGGATGGGGATTCATATTACTCAGCTTTATACATCTTTAAACATACAGAATAATTAGCTATGGCTGAGCTGCATTTCCTTTTAGCTCAATGGAGAGAAACAGAAAATCCTAAAACATGATTCATACTTTCTATGGTAAATATTCTAAAGTGAGAGTGTTTATTTCTATTAATTCACTTTAAAGGTAATATAAATTACTAGTTCTAATGTAGGCATCTGTACATATTCAAGTCTAGGTGAAATGACACCTAACTTATGAAAACAAAATGACTAAACGTAATTAAAAAGGAATCACTTGAAATGTTTTGTCAATTAAACAATTTAATAGAGACAATTTATTTAAGAAATCTCAACATTTGAGTGTTTTGTTCCAACTACTTTTAAAAAATAAAAAACCCTCAGTTTCTGACATAAAGAAGTGTTGCCTTTTTTTTTAATAATAGGCCTTTTTTTTTTTTACAATTATCCACACTTTTTTTTCATGCATTTCTTGCGTCATATATTTTTAAAGTTGTTTTGCATCAACTGATGAAGGATATTCACTTGCTCTTTTGCTGAGGGGAGATCAGTCTTTTGTGGGTTAGCTGCGATCTTAGAGTGAGATTTTTCTGCCCAGTCACCTCTGAAATATTTTTTTTAGATTAAATTTAGAATGAAATGCCTGTTTCTTGATTGATTGCACGGTAGACCTTTAAAATACACTGGATAAACTGCATGCAGATTATTTCTTTATACTGAAAAGAATGTAACAGAGTAATTGGTTCACCTGTAAATGAATATATTAGGTAAATCTTCCAATATGATAGATGAATTAATTTTCCATAATTTTCCATCTGTCTCTATTTTTCATATTTCTTATGTTTCATATATCTTATTGTTTATCTTATTCTTCTAATTGCTTCTTCAGGCAAAGTGTCTGAAGTCCACTTCATCCTTATTTCTTATTTGAACATCATCTGAAAGGAAATATGGAAAACCACACCAAGGTAACTGAGTTCATTTTGGTTGGGTTCAAATCTCATCCAGGATTGCAACTCCTGCTCTCCGTTCTCTTCTCAACAATGTACATTGTCACTGTGGTAGGAAATGCCTGCATGATCCTCATCATTAGAATGGACTCCCAGCTGCACACTCCGATGTACTTTTTCCTAGAGAACTTGTCCATCTTGGACATCTGCTATTCCTCTATCATCACTCCCAAAGCAGCACTGACATTCTCACTGGGCAGAAGAATCATTTCCTACAATGGCTGTGCATCTCAAATGTTCTTCTTCTCTCTCTTTGGAACAACAGAAGCCTTCTTCCTTGCTGCGATGGCTTATGATTGTTTCACTGCCATCTGCAATCCACTATTATATCAAATCATTATGAATAAAAGACTTTGTGTTTTCATGGTGATGGGCTCTTATGTGTCAGGCTGCATCAATTGCACCATTCAGACAGGCTTTACATTCAGTTTGTCCTTTTGTGGGCCCAAGGAAATAAACCACTTTTTCTGTGATGTTCCTGCAGTGATGCATGCCTCCTGCTCAGACACACTTGTTAATGAAATAGTAATGCTGGCTGTATGTGGATCGATTATTGTGGGCACTGCCTTGGTGGTTTTTATCTCCTATGGTTATATAATTATAGAATCATAGAATCATAGAATAGAATGGTTCGAGTTGGAAGGGACCTTCAAAGGTCATCTAGTCCAACCCCCCTGCAAGAAGCAGGGACATCCCCGACTAGATCAGGTTGCTCAGAGACTCATCCAACCTGGCCTTGAATGTTTCCAGGGATGGGGCATCCACCACCTCTCTGGGCAACCTGTTCCAGTGCTCTACAACTCTCATTGTAAAAAATTTTTTTCTAATATCTAATCTAAACCT
>WHYT01014999.1:30124-40490 GCA_009806455.1 Tetrax tetrax
TTTAATTTTGGAACACACACATATCTATATTTACATGTAAGGTATGAAATAGCTTTGCTTTTATTTCTCTTTACAGACATGCATAGAGATAGATGAATAGATATATGGAGAAACAGTAGAATATTAAAGCAGAAAGAAATCATGGGAAAAAAAACGGGCTTCCCACCATGGAAATAATGTAGGTACATCCAATCTACACTCTGTCTGTGTCTGCCCAAATCTGATATAAGAAACATATATTTAATAAATACATAATTATTATCAACTAGACAGGGTTGATAAGTTAGTATAAGCACAGATGAATGGATAGGTAAAATTGTGTCTCTCTTTGTGTGTTCTCATAGACATTTGTGAAAGAGATTAACCTCGCAGTTTACTGTACATATTGGATAACGGATGCACATAAGATTTAACACGCTATCTGCCTGTGAAACAGTGAGGTTGTGCATTTATGCTGGTTGTGTCTAATCATTGGATTTCTGTCACCTTGCTTAAACCACCCGAGAGATAGGTCAAATTCATTGTAGCTAATCTTAGTGCCTCAATACATTTACTAAAAGTAAATGCCTTTTTGCAGGTTATCCAAGACTTCTGCACAGTGTCTGTAAGTTTCTGATACCCTTAAGTTTCCACATCCTCCAGAAGGAAGAGCTGAAAGCTGGGTGGTACAATCTTCATCATTCCTCATGGCAACAAAAAAAATACATTTTTAGGTAATCCCTGCTATCTCACTTCTTAATCACACCTAGCAACAAAAGGGGAATTCAAGTACTTTAACACAGGCACGTGTGGTGCTATTTTAGGCCTTCTCTGGTATTCTGCATGGCATTCAGCCCTTCTCTGGAAGGATACAGATTTTCTATGGGTCTCATGTTATATCTGCCAACTACAAGGGAATGTCTAAGATATCTTAGCAGCTAAAATCGCACTGTCTGTCTCACTCTATATAGGTGTCTGAATATCATGATGAGTGCCTAAGGTGGAGAAACCTATATGGAATGCTAGCTGTCTAAACTCTGATTATAGTCATATAATAATTATACATAATAATGTGGAAGTGTAAACCATACAGGTAACAGTGTCCAGAAATATTTAGTCCATTCCTAACTACAACCCTATATAAGGCCAGACAAATCACTGTTTAGAGTCACAGATTGTATTAGAGATTTTATTTGCTGGTCCATGCAGATCAACAGACTCTCAGTAATGTTTGAGAGGCCCTTTGCTCTCCACCCAGCAGGTGTCACTCTAGTAGGTTCTGAATGTCCCGTAGTTTCTGTGTCCTAATTTTTTGCTCTATATGAATGACCCAAATAACTACAGCATGCAAAAGAGATGTATCCACAAACTCATACACGGACACTGAAAGTGGGGTTCAAGACCCTAAACACAGCCATAAGAAACACTTGAGATATCCTTGATATATTTGTGTTTCACAAATTCCTGCCAGATATCACATGGAACCTGTGGAAATCTCATCATTTTCTAGACTGAGAGCTGGAACATCAGGATATCTACAGCATCTCAAAACATGCTTATGTCTAGGTACCTGAATCACTAATATACAATTTAGACACCCACCGTGTGATTAACTCCACACTGTTTACTTAGAACAGGTTAATTTCATATTTGAGTGTCCCCTTTCAGTCAAAGGAGGAAGACCAACACTTTGAGAAGGCAGATTAATTCATTCTATTGTGCTTTATGAGATGTTGTTACTTAATAGTGTTTATGTCTCTCTATCAACTTTTGTATTCACTACATAATCAGATTATTCAGAAGGAGATGCACCTACCTTATTTAAGTAGAGATAGGCTCCTCTCTCAATTTAAAGACTAAATAGGAGAGATGGAAGTGCACCTAGAAATGATATCACAGGCATTTACAGGAAACACATTAATCATTCTGTGAGGATTCTAACTTACACAAGGATGACTAACCTTAAGATTCAGTGAGATGGGTCAATTAACTGTGTCCCTACAATGTCCAGAACGGTGTTATAGCAGTAGCTGATTGAGTTCTGGATGGGGAGAAATGTGGAGGTTGGGTGAAAAACTCATGTAAACTAATAAAGTATGGGGGAAAAAAATCGTAAGCATTGCACTCTTTCATGTACCTAGCACATTTCAGATCATACTGTGTTAGTATCATGAGATGCTTGAGGTTGGATCAGAAATTTAACTCACAGTTGTGTGAGCATGATCCTAATTGCATTTACTAAAATGATCCTTTAAAAATTCTGCAGTCTACTTTGGAAAATCCCCCTCAATAGTACTTCATGAAGTTGCTATCTTGTTGCCATTGGTTGGTTTGGTTTTTGTTTTTTTTTTCATTACAAATCACTTATTCTAACTGTTTTGGTTTTTTTTTTCCTCAATCCAGACAGCTGTAATTACAGAGACAGATTTTCAAGTCATGGTCCATAGCCACAAGCTAACTTGAGTGGATGTTCAAACTGCTGCTACATCTGCTTCTCCTGCAAAATCTATAGCAGCTTTGTATGATTTAGAGCATGCCTTCAGATAACATGTCCCATGTGGCTGAATTCATTCTGGTTGGTTTTCCAGGTAAACAGGAAATCAAGCTTTTGCTCTTTTGTATGTTCTTGCTGGCTTATGTGCTAACAGTGACAGAAAATGCAATAATTGTTACACTTGTCTGGACAAATCTCCAACTTCACAAGCCAATGTATGTTTTCTTGGGCAATCTTTCCTTTCTGGAGATCTGGTATGTCTCTGTTACAGTGCCCAAAGTGCTTGTGAGCTTGATAACAACGAGACAAGGCATCTCCTTCACAGGCTGCATGGCTCAGCTATTCTTCTTCCTGGCATTGGCCTGTAGTGAGTGCACTCTTTTGGCTGTCATAGCATATGATCGCTATGTGGCCATCTGCAAACCAATGCATTACCCAGTCATCATGGATCACACTCTTTGTGCTCATCTGGCCATTGGCTCCTGGATGAGTGGCTTCCTGATTTCCACAGGGAAAGTCTACTTCATTGCACGTCAGACCTACTGTGGGCCCAACACCATCAACCACTTCTTCTGTGATGTTTCCCCCCTGCTGAAGCTAGCCTGCACCAACACATCAATAGCTGAGCTTATGGATTTCTTACTGGCCCTGATCATCCTTCTTGTACCACTCATTGTGATTATGGCCTCCTATGTGTGCATCATCTCTGCTGTCTTGGGCATCCCCTCAGCCCAGGGACGTCACAAGGCCTTCTCTACCTGTGCCTCTCACCTTTTAGTGGTTACAGTGTTCTATGCAACCTCCCTGTTTATCTATGTCAGGCCCCAGCCTATTGATTCCTTCAGCCCCTACAAACTGGTTTCTGTGGTATACACTGTCCTGACACCCCTTGTCAACCCAATCATCTATTGCTTAAGGAACCAGGAATTCAAAACTACTCTTAGGAAAATAATATACTGGAGTGACATCTTGTCCTAGAAATTCCATCTAGGGTTTGCCTTAATTATTTAACTCCCTTTCTACTCTGTAAAAGTTATTTCTATAGGTCATAATAAATTTACTAGTCATAGAATCATAGCTCTGCTATGTACTTCCTACTGTCTTGATTCCATTCCATTTGATCTACATTTGTAGGCCCCAGGAAAGGTTTTGAATTGTCCTTTAGAATATGAATGATGCTACCTACTCCAGATGTCAATTCAATGACCTTCTAATGTCTTCCTTTGGAAGGCATTATCTCACTCACTGCCTAATGAGGACAGAGTGAGAGAGAGATGATCTCCTAAGTGACGATGAATTTGCTTGAACTTGAAGTGGAAGATACAAAAATAAAATATCTATCTCAGCTAGTCAGGCGGATGCATCCACTTAACTGCCTAGGGATTTTGCAGGTCCACTGGTCTACCCTAGACATCTATACAGGGACGGCAAATGTGTTGCAGAATGCATAGAAGACAGGTATCCCCTGAAACAGCAACTCAAATTCACAAGGTCCCTGTGTATGGGCATCTGAAATTGCCCTGGAGAGCAATTAACTTCTTCCTAGCCCAGATGCCACAAATACATTCAGTTCAATCTCACCCAAAAGGGCCTGTATCTGTCTAAGGAGAGAAAAGGAAGCTTAGGATGACTAGCTTAAATGAAGATGCCTGTACTGTGAGCACCTTGAGTTAAATGAATTGAATTCAGCTCTCTCATTTGCTTTAGACACTCAGCTTGGGAAAGACTGAACTACCTTCTGCAGATTCCTGCATCTCTACGCTATCCAAGAAGCCCACAAAGCTACCTTAGACTTTGAAGCTCAACATTTTGAAACAGATGTAAAAATGTGAACTTGAAGGCATCCTTACCTGGCTGAAATAATTACATTTGTAAAAGCCAGTGTCTGTAAGGCACTGAAGATGTAGTTGGGAAGTACTGCCTTGGGAATGCTGGAGAAAAACAGAACAGATTCCAAACGAAGCAGCAATTGAGAACTCACTATTTAGCTATAAAATCATACACTGGGGCACTGAGCTCAATCTGGTTCTTCAACATGCCAAAGCTTTGTTGGGCCTATTGCCATTTGAGGATTCTGTCCCCTAATGAATAATTTAAAACATTGTATGGTGTTTTGTGTCTGTTATTGACACATTACTGAACTACTTTTTTTTTTTTTTTAAATCCAGATAAGTACAGAAAATGAAATGTAATTTCAATAAACAGATGTTTTTAGCAACACAGTAAGGACACAGAGGGTGATGAAAACTTTTGATCATCCTCCAAAAACACTTGCAGAATTCCTGGGTTGCATTTTAAGCAATGTCATGTAAAATCTGGCTGAGGCCTTTACGCTAGGTGAAAGAGTCGGAACAGCTCAATAATATGACTGTTTAGGTCTATATGATTATAATGGGATTAATATTACCTGCCTTCACACAGGGTAAGCATATCCATCTGGCTAAGTTGTTTAGATTTCTTTCACCAGGTTTGTCCTCTGGCAAGGACTCAGAACTCCTCAGCTACACTGGCATACTGAACAGTGACAACGCGCTCTGCTGTACGTCACCGGCTGAACCAGTACCTGATCAGTACTCTGCTGTTAAGCTTTTTCTCTGACAAGCAACACTGTCCCAGACTAACCCTGGAGTTAGCACAGGCCAAGGATAAGTCCCAAAAGGCATTAATACTCCACTCAGAAAGCAGCAGTTCAGTTACGCTGTCAGCTGGCCTAAATTGGGGAACACTTCCAGGGACTACTCAGTTTATCACTAGCTCTAGTTCAAATCCTCCTGGAATACAAAGAGTCCTTGCGAAGTCCCATTCATTGCTTTCATCACTGTCTTATTTTTATTCTCTTTGAAGCTAAAAAACAAGAATCCCACTATTTAGGGAAGGAAGTCAGTCTCATGGCAGTTGAAAAACTGTGTCTCTTCAGCAGCTCACTCTCTCTGGGACCTTCTTGTTCACTTACACATTGGGTCTGACAGGTGCCATGCTCATTCTCCTAATGAATAACAAATCCAGATCTCACATGCCTATAAACCTGGTGGATTTCATGCCTAAATTTAGATGACTAAACACAAATATCTGAGTTACTCGTCTGACTCCCTTATGGTGAAGGAAAGATGTCAAGAAAGCAATTCATCCAACCAAGTCATTTCCATTAGAGTGAGATGAATCAATCTTTGGAAGTATTTCTTCTGTATTTTGAATGTCTCAAAAATACGGGCCTGTTTTGTTTTGTGCAACAAAGCTGGGATTATCTGAGGGACTTGCTTTCACCTCTCTTAGTAGTCATTGCATAAAACCAGACAGGAAAAGGCGAAGTCTCCTACTTTAAATGAAAACCTTAGAGTGGGGTGAATAACATCTATTGCTCTCCAGTGACTGTATAACAGAGACGGGACTGACCCAGCTGTATGCATTTGCTTTGTAGTTACCTAAATTTTGTGAGATTAGTTCTGCTGTGGACATCTCAGAAAGGCTTCATCAGCCCAGACTGAGCATCCATGTGTGACACTGACCAACAAGTTTATCCAAAGTTACATGAGATTACTTTCATTACTTCTCGTTATGTTTAAGCCTCAGTCCAGGGATAGAACAGATGAGGATGGTAGACAGGGATGCATTTTGGTCATGGAAAGGATTGGTTTAATGACTCTATCTCAAGACACTACGGAGATCCTTGTGTCTTTTGTAGGGATCTTTAAACAAATGTAAGGTTCCAACTATGCTGCATTTGGGCAGGTCAGAAAATAAAGAAATCTTCACAAAGCTAATATTCTGGAGTCCCCTCCATTTCCTAGGATCATTGGAAGCCTTGCAGCTGAAAGATAAGAAACATCACAGCAGTGGTAGGAAAATAAAAGATGGTAACAAGGATAAGTATCCGGGCTAGGAAGGATTGTCTGAAGATGGAGTAGCTGCAAGCACTGAATGCCACTACTCAGTGGCACACATTTGGTGCCCTACTATCATGGGGTTACAGTGTTGGTGGATAAGGGAAGAGCAAGCGATGTCATTCATCTTGACTTGTGCAAAGCAATTTTCACTGTCCTGCATGACATTCTTATCTCTAAACTAGAGACACACAGATTTGATGGATGGACCACTTGATGGGTAAGGAATTGGCTGGATGGTTGCATTCAAAAAGTTGTGGTCAACAGCTAGATGTCCAAGTGGAAACCAGTGACGAGTGGTGTTCCTCAGGGGTTGGTATTGAGACTGATCCTGTTTAACATCCTTGTCGGTGATGTGGACAGTGGGATACAGTGCACCCTCAGCAAGTTTACCAATGACAGCAACCTGTGTGGTGCAGTCAACAGGCTGCCATCCAGAGAGACCTTGACAGGCTGGAGAGGCTGGCCAATGCAAATCTCATCAAGATCAACAAGGCCAAGTATGGTTCAGGGCAATCCCAGGCAAAAACAGACGCTAGGCAATGAGTGGACTGAGAGTAGCCCTGAGAAGAAGTACTTGGGAAGGTTGGTTGATGAGAAGCTCAACATGAGCCGACAACGCACCCTTGCAGCCCAGAAGGCAAATGGCTTCCTGGGCTGCATCAAGAGGAGCGTGGCCAGCAGGTCAAGGGAGGTGATTTTTCCCCTCTACTCTGCCCTGGTGAGACCCCACCTGCAGTACTGCATCCAGCTCTGAAGCCCCCAACATAAGAAGGACATGGACCAGTTGCAGTGAATCCAGAGAAGGCCAGAAAGATGACCAGCGGGCTGGAGCACCTCTCCTATGAGGACAGGCTGAGAGAGCTGGGGCTGTTCAGCCTGGAGAAGAGGAGGCTCTGGGGAGACCTTAGAGTGGCTTTCCAGTGCCTAAAGATGGCCTACAAGAAAACTGAGGAAGGCCTTCTGATAAAGGCATGTAGTGATAGGACAAGTGGTAACGTCTTTAAACTGAAAGAGGGTAGATTTACATTAGATATAAGGAAGAAATTCTTTACTGTGAGGGTGCTGAGGCACTGGAATATGTTGCCCAGAGAAGCTGTGGATGCCCCATCCCTGGAAGTGTTAAAGGCCTGGTTGGATGGGGCTTTGAGGGACCTGGTCTAGTGGAAGGTGTTGCTGCATATGCTAGGGACTGGATGAACTTTGAGATCCCTTCAAACCCAAACCCTACTCTGATTCTATGATTCTAGGTCCTATTTATGAAGTATGGATGGCTGTAACAGGTGGATTCTGATTTTTATTCATAGAAATGCATCTGTGCAGAGCATGCACCATTCAAGGCTTCTGGTCCAAGTTCTGTGTCTGAAGGTGCTGGTTTTGGCTGGGATAGAGTTAATTTTCTTCATAGTGGCTTGTATGCGGCTATGTTTTGGATCTGTGCAGAAAACAGTGCTGGTAAGACAGGTATGTTTTCATTATTGCTGAGAAGCGCTTACACAGACTTAAAGTCTTTTCTGCTTCTGACACTGCCCCACCAGTGAGTGGGGATGCACAAGAAGTTGGGAGGGGACACAGCTGAGACAGCAGACCCTAAATGACCAAAGGGATATTCCATACCACATAGCATCATGCTCAGCAACAAAACTAGGGAGAAGGTTGGCCGCTGCTCAGGGACTGGCCGGGCATTCGCAAATTGGTGGTCAATAATTATTTTCATTTGCATCATTTGTCTTTCTTGGGTTTTATTTCTCTCTCTTTGTTATTTTCCTTTCCATTACAATTTCTTTCTTATTATATTTCAAATAATAAACTGTTTTTATCTCAACTCACAAGTTTTCTCATTTTTACCCTTCCCATTATCTCACCCCACGCTGCTGGGAGGGAGGGAGCGAGCAGCTGTGTGGTGTTTAGTTACCAGGCGGGGTTAAACCACGATGGTCTTTTTTGGCACTCAACCTAGGGCTTGAATGCAGAACCCTGAAATTAAGATTCCCATGCTCTACTGACCGAGCTAGCCAGGGAATAGGACACTCACTGCAGCTGTTGGAGGTGTCCAGACCCGGCTGGCGAGCTTGCCTTTACATGGAGCAGTTCCATTGTGAGGACAGCCCTGGCCACAATGCTGGGTGTAGGTAAGTGTATTCCCCAGCAGGTCATTTTTTTTCACTATGAAGAAATGCTGAGAGAGTTTGGATTGTTTAATCTGGAGAAGAGAAGGCTCTTTGGAGACCTTTTTGCAGCCTTTCAATATATACATAGGGCTTATGAAAGCAAGACTTTTTAACAGGACCTGTAGTGACAGGACAGGAGGAAACAGTTTTAAACTGAAAGAAAATAGATTTAGATTGTACATAGGGAAGAATTTATTTACAAATAAGGTAGTAAGATGGGAACAGACTGCACAGTTGGACACGTCCCATCACTGGAAAGGTTCAAGATCAGGATGGATGGGGCTTTGAGCAACCTGATCTAGTGTAAGATGTTCCTGCCCAAGGCAAGGGGGTTGAACAAGGTAATCTTTGAAGGCCACTTCCAACTCAAACCATTCTCTGATTCTACGATTCGCATGTATCTGAGTAGTTGTTTTGAGCAGGCTTTGCCCTGTGATAGAAGGATGGGGCCTCTTCAGGTGCTGGCGCTGAGGCTCTGTTACAGGTTGGGACTGATTGCTGGCATGTTTCTTTACCCATCACATCTTGTTAGATGCATACAGTGCAGCTGTGAGGAGAAAGTGAGAAAGGACATGCTGGATTTTGTCTTTCTATGAAGTTTTATCCAGTGAAATATCATAAGACTGAGGAAGGTGGGAAGAAAAAACAAGTTTGAGACATACCCAAAGGTCACTTACAATTGCCTCCTTTTTTGACAGTTTGCAATGAAGGAGGCAGTAGGCTGCATTGAGCTACCACCATCTGCCCTTTACGGAGGAGTCAAACGGAGAATGCATGTACAAACTGCCAGCACCTCCAGCTAACACCACCACCGTGACCCATCCAGCAGACAGAGGCTGTGCAGACCACACTGCGTACGGAGAGTAGCTCCAGCTCGCCCACCCATCTTCCAGCACATGTCACACAGAAACCAGATGTTCATCTCCACCTTTCATCCTGTGAACCACAGGGATGCCTCTTCCTGTGCAAATAATTCCCAGTCTCTTAGATTTCCAGCCTCCTAGAAAGTTGGTTCTTTGCTTAACCACAGGACTTGCCAAATACTTCCGTACAGCTGGTGGCAGAGGTGGTAGGAACACACAGGGCAAGGTATGAGGGAAGGAGGACAGCTGGATGGACGGGTGGAGCAGTGGCTATGGGTGTATGTGCAGACAAGGATGGATGACTAGCTGCGCTAAACTGTAGACAGGTGGGCAGAAGTATCTCCAGAATTTGTCCCTGCTTAGAACAGCCACCAACGTGTGGCAATCCTGTCCCCAAGCTAGAATCACCCTCTGCTCTTCACAGGACACAAGAGAACAGCAGCTGGCAGTACAAGCAGCTCTGTGTCATGCAAAGGCCGCTGTGGCTGCCCTCTTTCAGTCTGTGTTTCATCACATCTCAGAACAGAGATTTGAATTACATCCTTGAAATAATTTCTTTTCCCATGACCCTGAGACATGCAAGAAGGTGTCCAGAGGGAAGGGAGGCTTGGGGTCAGTGAGAACAATCCCAGCCTAATTCCCAGCTGCAAAATTCTTCATTTTCTATTAGAAATACCAAAAAGCACTTCACTGGCGTTTGTTTCAGCCCTTCTAACCACCCGGTTAGCTGACTGACCTAACCAACTCCCCCGAGCTGCGTTCCGGCCTGCGGTTCCGGCGCTGCCTGTGCCCCAGCGGGTGCCCCGGCCTGGCCCCGGGCTCTCGGGCCCCGGGCCCTGCACATTCCTCTGTTTCTCCTGCTTCCTTTGGGCTGCTTTTCCAACGCCTTTCCAGGCGGCTGCCCACCGCCGCCGTTCCCTGCACTCCGGCGTTGAGGTGCTGGGGCGCGCTGGCCCTTTAAGCGGCAGGGGCGGCGGG